>VHQL01000702.1:42500-57873 GCA_014673565.1 Sebastes schlegelii | reverse complement strand
ATATAAACACACATAAACACATAAAACACACACGCACATATAAACACATATAAACACACATAAACACATATAAACACACACGCACATATAAACACATATAAACACATAACACATATAAACACACACGCACATAAAACACATATAAACACATATAAACACATAAACACACACGCACATATAAACACACATAACACATATAAACACACACGCACATATAAACACATAAACACATATAAACACACACGCACATATAAACACACACGCACATATAAACACATATAAACACACATAAACACACGCACAGCACTGACAGGATCTAACAAGGTCAACAGACTGGAGGCAGGAAGTGGGGCGTCAGAGAGAAAACCACAGAAGAAGAAAGAGGAAAAGAGGTTGCGACACTCTAAACCTCATACTATACTAGTACTACCTCATGCTATACTAGTACTACCTCATGCTATACTAGTACTACCTCATGCTATACTAGTACTACCTCATGCTATACTAGTACTACCTCATGCTATACTAGTACTACCTCATGCTATACTAGTACTACCTCATACTATACTAGTACTACCTCATGCTATACTAGTAGTACTACCTCATACTATACTAGTACTACCTCATGCTATACTAGTACTACCTCATGCTATACTAGTACAACCTCATGCTATACTAGTAGTACTACCTCATACTATACTAGTAGTACAACCTCATGCTATACTAGTAGTACAACCTCATACTATACTAGTAGTACTACCTCATACTATACTAGTAGTTCAACCTCATACTATACTAGTAGTACAACCTCATGCTATACTAGTACTACCTCATACTATACTAGTACTACCTCATTCTATACTAGTACAACCTCATACTATACTAGTAGTACTACCTCATACTATACTAGTAGTACTACCTCATACTATACTAGTACTACCTCATACTATACTAGTACTACCTCATACTATACTAGTACTACCTCATACTATACTAGTAGTACTACCTCATACTATACTAGTAGTACAACCTCATACTATACTAGTACTACCTCATTACTATACTAGTACTACCTCATACTATACTAGTAGTATAGTCTCATACTATACTAGTAGTACAGTCCCATACTATACTAGTAGTACAGTCTCATACTATGCTAGTGGTACAACCTCATACTATACTAGTAGTTCAACCTCATACTATACTAGTAGTACAACCTCATGCTATACTAGTAGTACAACCTCATACTATACTAGTAGTACAACCTCATACTATACTAGTAGTACAACCTCATACTATACTAGTAGTACAACCTCATACTATACTAGTAGTACAACCTCATACTATACTAGTAGTACAACCTCATGCTATACTAGTAGTACAACCTCATACTAGTAGTACTACCTCATACTATACTAGTAGTTCAACCTCATACTATACTAGTAGTACAACCTCATGCTATACTAGTAGTACAACCTCATACTATACTAGTAGTACAACCTCATGCTATACTAGTAGTACAACCTCATACTATACTAGTAGTTCAACCTCATACTATACTAGTACTACCTCATACTATACTAGTAGTACCTCATACTATACTAGTACAACCTCATACTATACTAGTACTACCTCATACTATACTAGTAGTACCTCATACTATACTAGTACAACCTCATACTATACTAGTACTACCTCATACTATACTAGTAGTACCTCATACTATACTAGTACAACCTCATGCTATACTAGTACTACATTTTCTGACGGGGAACTGAAGCTAAATTAAATAAATAGAGACGAAGTGGATTTAGAGTCGAGTTACTCTTTAAGTTCACTTCAACAACAGAAAAGAGCCTCATGAATTAGCAGCTCTGAGACCAGCGTGTTGAACAGACACACTGATGATGGAGCTGGATACACAACCCTAACCCTTTAACCATCTCCTGGCTGCTCTACCAGTGTAACACAACTGTTATTGGTCCCAGTGCAAATCTTTAACAGCCCTTTATCTCTCTCTCTTCAAAGCCACCAGACTCCATTCACAAAAACAGTAATTTAACCTCTCAGAACAGAGGAGCTGGTCCACCGCTGCATCCATCCGGTAGTTAGTTTGTGTTATTGTGACTTTCTGATATATATATATATAAACTGGAAACAAAAAAGTTCAGAAACTTGTGTTTGGTGGATTATTTCTCTGTTGTATCAATGCTAATGGTCATTGTATTCTACATGGTTGGAAAGCCTGTTTATTGACCTTCGCAATGATGTCCAACTTGTAAGGATCATGCATTTGTGGGATGAGCAGCACAGCTGATGATGTGGGGAGCGCCCAATGAAAATTTGCCAAAATGCTCCATCAATGGTAAACAGTGTATTCTCCTGTTGGTGCTGACTCTTGTTGTGAGTTGTTTGGTGGATGATTGAACTCTCTATCAGTAACAAGGAACAAACAAGACATATTGATTGATTGAATCCACCGTCAGGAGCCTCAGTAGCGGTGGAAGATCCATACGCAGCCACAACAGCCTGGCACCTCCTCCTCATGCTGGTCACCAACCTGGTCACACGTTGCTGTGGGATGGCGTTCCATTCCTCAACCAGGATTGGTTGCAGGTCAGCCAGCGTGGTTGTGTTGGTCACTCTAACACGTACAGCACGCCCAAGCTGATCCTACATGTTGAGTTGGGTTGAGGTGTGGACTCTTGGAGGCCGGTCCATTCTCTCTGCTCCCACATTGTGGAGGTAGTCTGTGATAACCCTGGCTCTGTGGGGGGGCGTTGTTTCTTGGAGGATGAAGTTAGGTCCCAGATTGTGGAGATATGGGATCACCACTGGCTGCAGAGACTCATCCTGATATCTCCCTGCATTGAGATGGCCTTCAATGATGACAAGCCTTGTTTTACCAGTGAGGGAGATGCCCCCCCCACACACCATGACACTGCCCCCACCAGAAGCTGTTACTCCATCGGTTCAACAATCAGCAGAGCGTTCTCCACGTCGTCTCCATACTTTGACCTGCCGTCCAACTTTAACAGACAGAACCTGGACTCATCACTGAACATGACATTCCCCCACGTGTTCAGGTTCCATTGTCTGTGTTGGAGACACCAGCGCCAACGGGCCTGACGGTGAAGGGCAGTCATTGCAGGCTTCCTGGTAGCCTTATGAGAATACACTGTTTACCATCGGCAGAGCATTTTGGCAAATTGTTCTTGGGAGCTCCCCACATCATCAGCTGTGCTGCTCATCCCACAAATGCATGATCCTTACAAGAGTGACATCATTGCGAAGGTCAATAAACAGGCTTTCCAACCATGTAGAATACAATGACCATTAGCATTGATACAACAGAGAAATAATCCACCAAACACAAGTTTACTAACTTTGTTTTTCCAGTTTATATATATCTATATATAGATCTGTAGATCTATATATAGATATATATATACATATACAGTGTATTAAAACCTACTTTGACTAACGTTACATAAAGAGCTTCAGTGGGAGGATTCAGACGAGGACTCTCTCGTCTGCAGGAACATTTAGGAATGACTAAAGTTTTGAATTTATCACTGTTAATCCCCAAAGAGCCTGAAGAGGATTCTCACACAATTAACCAGATTAAAAGTCATGTTTTAATTTGGTTGGGACTTTGAAGAAGAGAGCAGCAGCTAAATGGACTTTTCACATCTTTTTACAGGAAACATAAGAAGTAGAGGAAGTCTGGAGAGAGGTCAGGAAACAACTGAAATACTGAGAGAAAAGGAAGTGAGAGAGTCAAAGTGATGTTAAACTTCCTGTTAGTTCAGGTATAACTCCTTGCTGGTCGGTGTCTCATGGTCTCTCGGTGTCTCATGGTCTCTCGGTGTCTCATGGTCTCTCGCGTGTCTCCGCTGTTCAGACTCAGACTCCAACTCAAACTCCAGTGAAGCACCAAACCCTCTTGGTTGTATCTGGTGAAGCTGTTAAACAGTGTTGGCCGCGGTCGGAGGACGCGGGGGAGACCGTAGCTTTGGTCTCCAGGACCGGAGTCTCTGCTCCTCTGCTGCCTTCACTCACACACCACGCTCCTTCTCTCTCTCTCTCCACCTCTCACGTGCATGCTGCTCACTCCACACTGCAGCAGAGTTAGTTTAGCTCTGAGAATATCTAGTGAATGTTCAGTGGACGTTTGTGCAGAAATAACTGCTGCAGCTCCTCCAGACCAACAGAGGTTTCCCGTGTCTTGTGAAGTGACGGGGCTCCGCAGAGAGAAACGTTATCGTCTCCCCCGTTCCCTCCGGCCGCGGTCGGGAGGCTGAGGCGGGAAAAGCCAACACTAGGATCAGCATTGATTCATGGAGAGACCTTGGTCTGGTCAGCTAACATTACTGCCAAGCAGCTGAAATATAGAGTGATATTGTGCTTTTAGCTGACGTGTGTCTCCTCACTGTGTTGAGCGATGCTCCTTCATGTCTATGTAGAGCGAGCACAAGCGCCAGCAACAGGACGCTGACTTTAGTTGACTTAACGGACACAGGTGAAGCTGCTAACAACACATTATGATTCTGACTAACAGGCCCTTTAACTACTCTCATATTCAATCTGTAAACTTCTCTTCTAAACATTAACCCTTGCTGTTCCTCTCCCTGAAGAGTTAAATATCCTCATGTTGAATCTGTAAACTTCTCTTCTAAACACACATCCAGATGTTCAGCAGCGGTCCGTCACGCTGAGTCTTCCCTCTGATCCATTCTCTCCGCTGTTTGTGTGAAACATGCTTTAATGTGTTGCTGCTCTTTCTGCTGCCGCTGCTGTTCAACTCTCTGCTCTATTATCCTCTTATCTCCTCCTCCCTCCTTCCTCTCCTCTCTGCTGCCTCTTTATCTGCTCACTCCCTCCATCTCCACATCGTATCCTCACATTCCTTCAGACAGGTGATGTGACACGATGCCAGCAGCTCCAACCAACATGTCATCATACATGTGCACCATGTTTTCTATAGAAGGAATCAGGATCGAATAAATATTCATCTCTCCGTTTTGTTCAGATTTTATAAACTAAGGTCCCGTGGTGGTCACAGGAAGAGGCGGGGCTTCACCTCTCTAAGGGCGGGGCTTCACCTATCTGGGGGCGGGGCTTCACCTCTTTAAGGGCGGGGCTTCACCTATCTGGGGGCGGGGCTTCACATCACCACATCTCCTGATCACTCAGTTTAATAGTGACTCAGACGGGTTTATAAGTTAAAGGAGAGCTCATACAGACGATGAAGGGTGCATCTGTATCACACGGCGAGGGGGGGGGGTGACAAAGCCAATGAGAGCGTGGCTATCTGGCGCCCAGCGGGCTGTACCAGCTGATATATGGACAATAAATATATAATAAAATATAAACAAAGGTTATCTCTCTGCCCTTTAAATAACGAGACTCCTCCGTGTTGGATGGGAAACAGGTTTTAATCAAAGGACACACACACGCACGCACGCGCACGCGCACGCACACACACACTCACACACACACACACACACACACACACACACACACACACACACACACACACACACACACACACACACACACACACACACACACACACACACACACACACACGGAGCGGCAGCGAGGGCTGTTCAGTTCATCTTAATCAGCGGAGGAGCTGGTGAGATTTGTATTCTTCCTGTAATCCTCCCGACACATCCAGAGACATCCCATCAGTCACTGCTCTAACCTTGATGTGTGTGTGTGTGAGTGTGTGTGTGTGTGTGTGTGTGTGTATGTATGTGTGTGTGTGTGTATGTGTATGTATGTGTGTGTGTGTGTATGTGTGTGTCAGCTTGCTCAATAACACACACACTTATCAAGGCAACACAATCTGTCCTTTCCTGTAAAAATATACATTATACTAAATACTTATTTATTCCCAAATAATACGTCTATATATATAATATATATATATATATTATATAAATACATAGTCAGTTCAGGTTTAAGGTTTTTATAATATCATTTTTATTTATTTTTATAATTTTTATGTTTCTATGAAGTTGGACAATTGATCACTGAGACTACCTTATTTACCCAATCAATCAATCAATCAGTCAATCATTGAGAACTTAGGCATAAAAAAACAGCATATATACATACTGTATATATATATGTATATATGTGTGTGTGTGGTTAACCCTGAAAACGTCATTATTATTTGAACCCTTTATTCACTGAAGCTGAGGTTGTTTCTGTGAGGACCAGGTACACGCACGCACGCACGCACGCACGCACGCACGCACGCACGCACGCACGCACGCACGCACGCACGCACGCACGCACGCACGCACGCACGCACGCACACACACACACACACACACACACACACACACACACACACACACACACACACACACACACACACACACACACACACACACACACACACACACACACGGCAGCCTACCTGAGATGATGGAGGCGTGTCTGAACTCCTCTGAGAAGTGAATCGGTTCGTATGGAGAGGTCTCGTAAAACTCTTCCCCTGAAAAACAACGGAGAAGAGATCAGCTACACAACACACACACACACACACACACACACACACACACACACACACACACACACACACACACACACACACACACACACACACACACACACACACACACACACACACACACACACACACACACACACACACACACACACACACACACAGCTCAGTGTGCGATGCCAGGTACACACCGGACCATCTGCTCTACCTGGAAACCTTCAAAGTCAAACTGTCTGAGTTGTTGTCAGGAAGCTTCAGCAGCATTGATCTCAGTTCAGCTCCACAAATACACCAGAACCACAAATACAGGGACGGGAGTCATGGGACCTTGGACGAACGTGACACAACAAGTCAACGTTACTTTTCATTTCACAGGACATGAAGAGCGTCTCCGGGCTGGAAGTCTGAAAGTTGAAGTCCTGTCATCTAACATTCATTAGCAGCATACTGATGTTTAATAAATGCTTTCTAACAGCCTGTGATGTTGTGATCAGATATGAGGAGTGTTTATTAATGTGCAGAATGTGTATAGAACTCCTTCTGGATGCTGAAAGAGGAGAGTTAGAGTAAACTGTTCTCAGAGCAGCGGCGTAAAGTCGACTCCAGAGAGCCTGAATGTGGCGTTGAAGCAGCAGCAGCTTAGCTTCTCCTCAGCAGGTGATCAAAGAGCTTGTTTTCTCTTTACCTCCAACAGGAAATGGACGGAGGATTAGGGCAGATCGCTGCCGGCAGCCGGCGTTTCCCTTCATCCTGCAGGTAAACACTCAGCAGAGAGTAGCTTATTCACCCTGACGTTCCCACCGCCGTCTCCGGCAACGCCGTCGCCGGCAACGCCGTCTCCAAACTAACAACTCCTGTTGTGTTTTGTCTTTAATCTCTGAACCACACGTTGATTCCCTAATGTCCTGTTTCATTTCTCTGCCATCATCTGCCCCCCCCCTTCGCATCATCTGGGTGGGATTTAACAGCCAGGCGCCCCCCCCCCACTGCTGCTGGCTCAGCTCCTGTCTACAGTTACAGAGAAGAGATCATCACATCCTGCAGAGCTAAAGCTAACTGACTCTGACACTGAGAAATCACTGAGAGATCCCAGAGAAATCACTGAGAGATAAATGAGAGATCACTGAGAAATCACTAAGAGATCACTGAGAAATCACTGAGAAATCACTGAGAAATCACTAAGAGATCACAGAGAAATCACTGAGAAATCACTAAGAGATCACAGAGAAATCACTGAGAGATAAATGAGAGATCACTGAGAAATCACTAAGAGATCACAGAGAAATCACTGAGAAATCACTGAGAAATCACTAAGAGATCACTGAGAAATCACTAAGAGATCACTGAGAAATCACTAAGAGATCACTGAGAAATCACTGACTCTAGCACTGAGAAATCACTGAGAGATAAATGAGAGATCACTGAGAAATCACTAAGAGATCACTGAGAAATCACTGAGAAATCACTGAGAAATCACTAAGAGATCACAGAGAAATCACTGAGAAATCACTAAGAGATCACTGAGAAATCACTGAGAGATCCCAGAGAAATCACTGAGATAAATGAGAGATCACTGAGAAATCACTAAGAGATCACTGAGAAATCACTGAGAAATCACTGAGAAATCACTAAGAGATCACAGAGAAATCACTGAGAAATCACTAAGAGATCACAGAGAAATCACTGAGAGATAAATGAGAGATCACTGAGAAATCACTAAGAGATCACAGAGAAATCACTGAGAAATCACTGAGAAATCACTAAGAGATCACTGAGAAATCACTAAGAGATCACTGAGAAATCACTAAGAGATCACTGAGAAATCACTGACTCTAGCACTGAGAAATCACTGAGAAATCACTGAGAAATCACTAAGAGATCACAGAGATCACAGACTCTGACACTGAGAAGTACGACTTCATGAGAGACAAACAAGACAGCAATAAGACCTTACGGAAAACGTTGCGTAAAACAACAACGTTGCGCAAAACGTTGCGTCGTTATTCTGTAGAGTCCAAAATTTAGATATTATTCGATGAATCTGAAAACTTTTCACGGATCTTCTGGCATATTTCCCCGGACCCCTGGAGGTCCCCGGACCCCACTTTGAGACTCCCTGGTCAAGAGGAAGGAGTCCTACTCAGGGTCTCTGTAAATAACCGCTGATCTGAGAGCAACCTGTTGCTGTGTAATGTTAGAACTATAGATCGCTGCTGAGGGGAGATTAAAGGACTGATATATATATATATATATATATATATATATAGAGGTACTGGAGGTATCGAAGACGCTAGAGCTCTGATTACTGGAGGAGGAGGAGGAGGAGGAGGAGAAAGAGAGAGTTAGTGTGAACGTCAGGATTATATGAGTGTTCAGTAGGAAGCGTCGTTGTTGTCGCTGGCGTCGGCGTTGTCGTCGGAGTTGTCAGCATCGTTGTCTTCTTCGTTGTCGTTATCGATGATGTTGTCATTGTCGCTGGCGTCATCCTTGTCGTTGTCGCCGCTGTCCTTGTCGTTGTCGCGTTGTTGGTGTTGGCGTTGTCGTTGTTGTTGTTGTTGTTGTTGTCGTCGTTGTTGTCGTCGTTGGTGTTCTTGTCGTTGTCGTCGTTATTCTTGTCCTTGTCATTGTTATTGCCGTTGTTGTTGGCGTTGTCGTTGTTGCCGTTGTTGTTGTCATTGTCGTCATTGTTGCTGTCGTTGGTGTTCTTGTCGTTGTCGTCGTTATTCTTGTCCTTGTCATTGTTATTGGCGTTGTCGTTGTTGTTGGCGTTGTCGTTGTTGTTGTCGTTGTCATTGTTGTCGTCGTCGTTGGTGTTCTTGTCGCTGCCGTCGTTATTCTTGTCCTTGTCATTGTTATTGGCGTTGTCGGTGCAGAAAGCAGACAGCAGACAGCAGATGTTTTCCATCCCTCTGAGAGTAATGAAAGGCTCAAGTGTGTTTTGAATTATGCTGATTGCATTACATGATTTTGAAGAAAAGACCGCCCCTTTAATTGTGAGGCCACGGCGGCTCCTAACGGCGAGGAGACAGCGCTCCGATGTGAGCAGCTGCTGGCAGGAAGCTGTGCTGCACTGTAGTCAAATCTGCATCCGTGTGTTTAGTGGTTCACATGTAGAAAGAGAGAGTTAGTGTGAATGTGCTGAGTCGACCTCCTTCCTCCTCCTGCTCGTCTCCGGTTTCACCTCCTCGTTAAATTATTACTGACGGAGGAGAGAAGAGCACCTCCACCTCCTCCCTCTTCACCACCATGGCAGAAACACCTCAATAATAACCGGTGTTCTTGGTGCCTGAAGATGTTCATCGTCTCCAGTAAACTGACTTCCTGTCATGTGACAGCAGAAGAAATGAAACTCTCTTTTCTCCGTGTGATGACGGAGCGCCGCTCGTCTCCGGAGGAAGTCTCTCCGGCGTGAAAAACCTCCAATATGAGAGGAGTAAATGAGGCGTGACAGCAGGAGATGTGATTGTGTCTTCTAGATATTCACACTCATCATTTAAACACACATTCAGCCGTCCACATCCCCGTCTCGCTCTGCTGCTGCTGCTCGCCACACTGACGCTTAGCGATGAGTCAACAGCATCAACGCCGGCGTCTCTCTGTGGAGCAACGCTAATCAGCCTCATTAGCCCGCATGCTAAATACCTCGCTCATTAGCCCACATGCTAAACACATCAGTCATTTGTCAGGCTGGGAAATTAGCCCTTTATTTGACTGCATGCTAAACACCAACGTCAGAGTCTTCAGTCAATGCTAAACACCAACGTCAGAGTCTTCAGTCAATGCTAAACACCAACGTCAGAGTCTTCAGTCAATGCTAAACACCAACGTCACAGTTAAACGTGTCATTAAGAGGCTGAACTCGGAGCTCCTCCGTGATTACACTCCAGCTACTAGACACAATACTGACAGGCTGAAACATTAGCATGCATGCTAAACAGCTTCAGTCGATGCTAAGTGTCCTGATCCATCAGCTAAAGGATCTGCAGCTAATCACTGAAACACTGACTGCTCACTGTGAGCCTGAACCGCTCTTTCTAACCGCTGCATCGTAAAGAAACAGCTGAATTTGGCCGTTTAAATGAGTGAATGAGGTTAAAACAGCTCTCAGAGACTAACTCCGGGTTTCTGATGTGAACTTTCAGTTCTTCATGTGTTTCCTGAGAGTCAGCTGACCGCCCTCTGTTCTCGCCGTGTATCATCGGCGGCGGTCTCAGCGGGTGACAGAGCGCCACGTATCGTCGTTGGCGGTCTCAGCAGGTGACAGAGCGTCACGTATCGTCGTTGGCGGTCTCAGCAGGTGACAGAGCGTCACGTATCGTCGTTGGCGGTCTCAGCAGGTGACAGAGCGTCACGTATCGTCGTTGGCGGTCTCAGCGGGCGACAGAGCGCCGTGTGTCCATGACGCTGCTTTGGTCCCAGCAGGAGCTCCTTCAGGTGAAGGAATCCGTCCTCCGGGGACAGATTAGACCAATCCCTGAGCAGATTACTGAACACCTCCTCACTGCTCACTCACATTAAACCGTCATCATACAGCTCCGTGTCCTCACAGACTCACAGAGACAACAATGAGAGCCGTTGGGTCATCGGTCACGCTCCGATTCACCGCTGCAGTCCGTGACTCTGTCCCTCAGAGGGATTAAACCAATGAGAACTCTTCTTCTCAGCAGTGGCATGAATGGATTTAAATCTTTCACCTGAATCTCTCCAAGAAGCTGAAACTAGTGCTGAGTCACCGTTTACAGAGCGAGGAGGAGGAGGAGGTTAACTACGTCTTACAGGCTGTTTCCTGTCATCGGTCCGTCCTCAGAGACCTTATTTACCGTCAGACGGCATCATTTCCTGCTCTGATTGTCTGAAGCAGCGGCTGCTGAAGCAGAAGGAGCTGTTTGACCTGAACGGTGACTCAGGAGAGACGGCGTTTATCTTTAATGTCTCCTCGTCTCCTCCCACAGATCGGAGTTTAATAGAACACCTGTTGGTCCTGGGGAGGTATTTCAGTGTCACACGGCGAGTCACCAACAAACAGAAGCAGCCAGTTAACCAACGAGCGACTGAACGGACCTTTAAACGGGTTCACTGGTGAAGAACACACTGACTGAATGTTCTACAGATATTCTAACGACAACGTCTGAAGATGCTTTCACATCAGGGACCCGGGCCCGGATCAGAGTCCACATGACCCCAAAGTCCAGTTGGTTTGATTAGTGTGAATGCTCTGAACCGGACCCGGGTTCATCGATCCGTACTGGAGTCCAGTTGAACAGGTGATCTGAAGTACGGTTCATTCCAAGCTTTCACAGCTGCCTGTTTGTTTTACTTCATCACTTTATGAAACATCTGTACCTGGTCTGCGTGACCCGTTTCTATCCCTGTACCACACTTTATGAAACATCTGTACCCGGTCTGCGTGACCCGTTTCTATCTCTGTACCACCCTTTATGAAACATCTGTACCCGGTCTGCGTGACCCGTTTCTATCTCTGTACCACCCTTTATGAAACATCTGTACCCGGTCTGCGTGACCCGTTTCTATCACTGTACCACACTTTATGAAACATCTGTACCCGGTCTGCGTGACCCGGTTCTATCTCTGTACCACCCTTTATGAAACATCTGTACCCGGTCTGCGTGATCCGTTTCTATCACTGTACCACACTTTATGAAACATCTGTACCCGGTCTGCGTGACCCGTTTCTATCTCTGTACCACCCTTTATGAAACATCTGTACCCGGTCTGCGTGACCCGTTTCTATCACTGTACCACACTTTATGAAACATCTGTACCCGGTCTGCGTGACCCGTTTCTATCTCTGTACCACCCTTTATGAAACATCTGTACCCGGTCTGCGTGATCCGTTTCTATCTCTGTACCACCCTTTATGAAACATCTGTACCCGGTCTGCGTGACCCGTTTCTATCACTGTACCACCCTTTATGAAACATCTGTACCCGGTCTGCGTGACCCGTTTCTATCTCTGTACCACCCTTTATGAAACATCTGTACCCGGTCTGCGTGACCCGTTTCTATCCCCGTACCACCTTTTATGAAACATCTGTACCCGGTCTGTGTGACCCGCTTCTATCACTGTACCACCCTTTATGAAACATCTGTACCCGGTCTGTGTGACCCGCTTCTATCACTGTACCACCCTTTATGAAACATCTGTACCCGGTCTGTGTGACCCGCTTCTATCATTATACCACCGTTTATGAAACATCTGTACCTGGTCTGTGTGACCCGCTTCTATCCCCGTACCAGCGGTACCAACGGTACCACCAGTCACAGTAAACAGAGGATTTCCTCTGCTGTGTGTCGGCTGAGAGCTTCGGTCCTCAGAGAAAGAAGAACCAGAAAGAAGAAGAGGTTACAGGAACGACTCCAGACTCCCTCAGCTCATTAGTCACCCCTCTGTCTCCGCAGCCTGATAAGGACGTTCCTTTACAAAATGTTGCAAGCACAGATTGATATGTGCTGGGTCCAGGCTTCAAGGCTAATGATACATGTGACAGTTTCCAGGATAAGCTGGGGCCCTGTGTGATGAGAGCTTCTTCTATCTCAGTTCTAATAAGTAGTTGAAACAGAGGATGGTGAATCTGCAAAGAAACAGGAAGATTTTTACTGATAGTGCTAATTTATCAAATTTAGCATTGATTCCTTGCCAGCCAAACCATGTCCCAAAAAATAATAATAATGCTTCTAGCACATTAAAGCTAGCCCTGTTAAACGTCAGGTCTTTGGCAGGAAAAAGTTTTTTAATCAATGATTTTATTATTGAGCACAAGCTTGATTTTATGTTTTTAACTGAAACTTGGTTAGACCAAAATAATAGTGCAACTGTTCTTATCGAGTCAACTCCTCCCAATTTTAGTTTTATGAGCGAAGCTAGAATGCATAAGAAAGGAGGTGGAGTTGCCTTATTGTTTAATGATTCTCTCCAATGCAAACAGATATCTTATGGACATTTTGGTTCTTTTGAATATGTCGCTCTTCAGCTGAACTCCTCTTCTCGAGCTTTGTTTCTCAATATCTACAGGCCACCTAAATACTGTGCAAACTTTTTTGATGATTTTACTGAACTGCTGTCTGTAATTTGTGTTGACTTTGACTGTGTAGTTATTGTTGGCGATTTTAACATCCATGTTGACAACCAACAGGACAGAGGGGCCAACGAACTGTGTCAGGTTCTTGATAACTATGGAATGAGTCAGCATGTGACAGAGCCCACACACAATAGGGGACACACTTTGGACTTAATCATATCAAAGCCCTGAACATTTCCAAGGTTTTAGTGATGGATGTTGCTCTGTCTGATCATTCATGTGTATTCTTTGAGAGTACTCTTCCTGTGCACAGAAATGATAAGACAGAGGTAATCACAAAAAGGTATATCACTGAAAATACCAGTGATCAATTTGTTCAGGCTTTCTCTTCCACACCCACCCTCCCCTGGACCTCTGTCAATGAGCTTGTAGATAATTTCAATTCTAAAATGACAAATGTTATTGATACCATTGCACCCAAAACAGTGAAAATTGTCTCTGGTAAGAAAAAATCTCCATGGAGAAATACCATGTTGGTAAGAAATGAAAAAAGAGAGTGTCGAAAAGCTGAACGCCAGTGGCGGAAAACAAATCTACAAGTTCATTATGACATCTATAAAGAGAGACTTTGCATTTATAATTCAGAACTGAAAAATGCAAGGCGGTCCTTCTTCTCTGACATCATCACCAAAAACAATAACAATGCACGTGCCCTGTTTGCTACTGTCGACAGGCTAACAAACCCTCCTGTGTCAGTAGCCTCTGAACTTTTATCCTCCAGGGCCTGCAATGAATTTGCTTCCTTTTTTACAGAAAAAATTCACAAAATCAGACAAGCAGTCACTTCCTCCATAGCAGGTACAGGATGTTTGTTTCCCCTGCGTCCACCTGGCGCAAATACCATGACACAGTTTTATCCAATAAATCAGACATACCTGGAGGAAATCATACAACATCTAAAATCCTCCTCATGTTGCCTTGACATTCTGCCAACAGGCCTTCAGATTGTCTGGTCTCAGAGCTTTTACAGATTGTTAATGCATCTCTTGTTTCAGGAGTCTTCCCACAGGCCCTGAAAACTGCTGTCATCAAACCACTCCTCAAAAAGAACAATCTGGACTCATCAATAGTAAATAATTACAGACCGATATCAAATCTTCCATTCTTGTCTAAAATAATTGAAAAAACAGTTTTTCAAAAATTAAATAGCTTTCTGGCACTAAACAACTCTTTTGATGTCTTCCAGTCAGGTTTTCGACGAAACCACAGCACTGAGACTGCTCTTGTTAAGGTCTTCAATGACATCCGATTGAACACAGACAGTGGTAGAACTACAGTTTTAGTTTTACTGGATCTCAGTGCTGCATTCGACACGGTTGACCATAATATATTACTAGACCGACTGGAAAACTGGGTGGGTATTTCTGGCATAGCACTCAGCTGGTTTAAATCCTACCTAAAAGACAGGGACTTCTTTGTGTCTATAGGTAATTGCAAATGTGAGCTGAACAAAATCACATGCGGAGTTCCCCAAGGCTCCATCTTGGGGCCTCTTTTGTTTAACATCTACATGCTCCCACTGGGTCAGATTTTTGAGAACAACAAAATAAATTACCATAACTATGCAGACGACACACAAATTTACATAACTCTATCACCAGGAGACTACAGTCCAATACAAGCACTGAGTGAGTGCATTGTACAAGTCAATGATTGGATGTGCCAGAATTTTCTTCAGCTGAACAAAGACAAAACTGAGGTCGTAGTTTTTGGAGCCAAAAAGAAAGATTAAAAGTTAGTGCTCACCTAC
>VHQL01000702.1:0-37500 GCA_014673565.1 Sebastes schlegelii | reverse complement strand
ACTTCTAAACCCCTTTGATTAAAGTTTCCACAGAGTCCTCCACACATTCTCACTGCTCTCCAACACCGGCGACAACAAAGATCAGCAGCCGCTGATTAACTGATTTAATTGTTACCACGGTGTGTCTCCCTTTTTGTCACGGCCAAATTGGGGGCTGACTCAGTCAGACTATTGGATGCTCCAGTAGGACATTAGCTCTAACGTTCAGTCAGACCCATGTGGATGCTCCAGTAGGACATTAGCTCTTACCCTCAGTCAGACCCATGTGGATGCTCCAGTAGGTCATTAGCTCTAACGTTCAGTCAGACTAGTGGATGCTCCAGTAGGACGTTAGCTCTTACCCTCAGTCAGACCCATGTGGATGCTCCAGTAGGTCATTAGCTCTAACGTTCAGTCAGACTAGTGGATGCTCCAGTAGGACATTAGCTCTAACCTTCAGTCAGACCCATGTGGATGCTCCAGTAGGTCATTAGCTCTAACCTTCAGTCAGACCCATGTGGATGCTCCAGTAGGACATTAGCTCTTACCCTCAGTCAGACCCATGTGGATGCTCCAGTAGGTCATTAGCTCTAACGTTCAGTCAGACTAGTGGATGCTCCAATAGGACGTTAGCTCTTACCCTCAGTCAGACCCATGTGGATGCTCCAGTAGGTCATTAGCTCTAACGTTCAGTCAGACTAGTGGATGCTCCAGTAGGACATTAGCTCTAACCTTCAGTCAGACCCATGTGGATGCTCCAGTAGGACATTAGCTCTAACCTTCAGTCAGACCCATGTGGATGCTCCAGTAGGACATTAGCTCTAACCTTCAGTCAGACCCATGTGGATGCTCCAGTAGGACATTAGCTCTAACCTTCAGTCAGACCCATGTGGATGCTCCAGTAGGACATTAGCTCTAACGTTCAGTCAGACCCATGTGGATGCTCCAGTAGGACATTAGCTCTTACCCTCAGTCAGACCCATGTGGATGCTCCAGTAGGTCATTAGCTCTAACGTTCAGTCAGACTAGTGGATGCTCCAGTAGGACGTTAGCTCTTACCCTCAGTCAGACCCATGTGGATGCTCCAGTAGGTCATTAGCTCTAACGTTCAGTCAGACTAGTGGATGCTCCATTAGGACGTTAGCTCTTACCTTCAGTCAGACCCATGTGGATGCTCCAGTAGTTCTGCAGACACTGCAGCTCCTTCTTCATGCCTCTCTTGCAGCGGCAGTCGTACAGCGGCGAGTCCTGCAGCACCTCCATCGCTCCCTGGCACTCTCTGGAGGCCAGCATTGAGCTGCGCTCCTTGTCCCCGCCGGACAGGCACTGACGCATGATCCGGTAGCGTGAGCTGCACTGGCTGTTCTGGTTGCACAGTTCAGAGGCCCGGACGCAGTCCAGAGGTTCCCTCCAGCCTGGCGAGCCCAGCTGTGATTCCCCCATACTCACATCTGGAGGGAACAGAGAGGACAGCAGGGATCAGACCGGTCTGAGGGTTTACAGGGTTTCACCATTCAATGTGCTGAACTCTCAACATAGTTCACTTCTTCACCTCAACATCTCACAAATCAGCATCAGATGATCAGATTATCAGAATCAGATGATCACAACGCTGAATCTGTTCATCAATTCATTTAAATGCTAAATAAAACATCACATCCTGGCTGGCTGTTTTCTCTTCAGCAGCTCTTACATCCACCAAACGTTCCAGTTTCCTTCCTCTCTATATTCTGAAGGTTTTACAGACGGGTTTGTTCACATCTCAGTCACAGCCTGATTCATACAACATCGTATGTAGTTTTTTATGGCTGTTGACAGTATTTTCTGATTTATGGAGTGATACAAAGTAAAACCTTTGACTCTAATATGTCAACAAAATGAAACAAGAATGTTGAACCTGTCTTTATCCGATGTTTACATCTACAAACTAACACATCTAATAAGTTAATGCCTCATTTACATATTTACACATTACACTTCAGAAAACTTCTAATTCAAAAAAGAATTGTCTTAATGTCAGTGACCAACAGGAATCATCCCCCACAATCCTCTCTGCTCCTCTACAGACAGGAATCATCCCCCACAATCCTCTCTGCTCCTCTACAGACAGGAATCATCCCCCACAATCCTCTCTGCTCCTCTACAGACAGGAATCATCACCCACAATCCTATAGTCACCTATAGGTGACTAGTTCAGTATAGTTCACTAGTTCAGCTGTAGATTTCAGTATTTCAGCTCTTATCTTCTTTAGATAATGTAGTTAAGCTCCCAACTCTGCCAGTTTTACATTTCAACTTCTAGATTTTTCAGCAGTGTATTTGAGCTTTAACATTTTAAAGTAATTTCACGTTTCTGCATTTTCAGCAATGCTTTGCAGTTAATCTCAGCTGTCAGCATTCACACAGATGTTCAGCCGTCAGCATTCACACACATGTTCAGCTGTCAGCATTCACACACATGTTCGGCCGTCAGCATTCACACACATGTCTGGCTGTCAGCATTCACACACGTGTTCAGCTCCTAGCATTCACACACACATGTTCTGCTGTCAGCATTCACACACATGTTCTGCTGTCAGCATTCACACACATGTCCGGCCGTCAGCATTCACACACATGTTCAGCCGTTGGCATTCACACACGGATCCAGCCGTCGGCATTCACACGCGCGTTCAGCCGTCGCCATTCACACACAGATGTTCAGCCGTCAGCATTCACACACGTGTTCAGCCGTCGCCATTCACACACACGTTCAGCCGTCAGCATTCACACACGTGTCCAGCCATTGGCGCTCACACACAGATGTTCAGCCGTCAGCATTCACACACACTTCAAGCTGTCAGCATTCACACACACATGTTCAGCAGAAAGAATTTTAGTCACCATGCTTTCTAGTCTTAAAGGGGGTGGACACCAAACACTTGCTTACATCATCGATGATGTCATGGGTTGAACCAAGTATTGGGGGGGATTACTTGTCTTGTATGTAACATGGTGAAGTCTTGTTGATAACACTAACCTTATATATATATATATATATATATATAAACATTATAATATTTATATTTATATTTATATTTATATATAAACATTATAATATTTATATTTATATATATAAATGTAAATATTATATAAATATAAATATATATAATATTTAAATCCCTACATGTATTTTTGGTTGGTTCACTAGAGGGTTCACCCCCGACCCAACGCAGACTGAGCCAGTGATCATCAGAACCAGAACCAGAACTACTTTGACTTGTAATACTTAGTATAGTATATAATATATATAATAAGTATATTTGACTGCTTCTATAATACTTCTGTTAAACAGCTAGAATGCAATCTGTACTTTTACATCGTGGTACTAATACTAGCACTGAAGTACTGAAGTACAGGATCAGAGTACTTCCACACACACACGCGCGCACACACACACATGCACAGGTGAACAGCATGATGTGATGGGCTCTCCGTCCTCGTGCTCTACTCACCCAGAACCAGAACCAGAACCAGACTGATGATGTTGATCGGCATCATGACTCCTCCAGCAGTAATCCAGCAGGTCCTGAAGGCGGAGCGAGTCCGGTGGGTCCGGTTGGTCCGGTTGGTCCGGTCCGGTCCGGTCGGTGTCTCCCGGTGTGTCTCACTCCCTGTGTTTGTCTCCGCTGTAGACCGGTGGAACCGCCGACATGGTGGAGTGAGCTGAGCAGGAACCGGGAACCGGGTCGGTCCTAACGGGGTGTCCGGACCCGCATCAGTAGACTCAGATTCACAGAGTCCGGTTCGGACCGCATGTTCCGGTGGAGCAGCGCGCTGCTGAGTATCCGCGGTTTGATCCGGAGGAACGAACACTTTCGCCGGTGTTCCTCCTCCAGCAGCTCCCGGTGCTCCCGGTCCTCTTCACACCGACCCCCGGCCGCTGATCAAACTTTCCCCGGTGAGACGCTCCGCTGCTCCGCTGCTCCCGCTGCTCCCTGTGCTCCCGGTGCTCCTCCGCTGATCAACATCAAGATTATTATTATTAATACCACTACTAATAATATTAATATAATATATTATATATATATTATATTAATATTATTATATAATAGTGATGAAGATGAAGATAGTATCCAGGTGTGTTTATTCCAGCTGCTGCCTCGTGCGTCCTCTCCGCTCTCCTCCTGCAACTCACTGAGACAGAGAGGAGGAAGAGCGGGAAACCTCCTCCTCCTCCTCTTCCTCCTCCTCCTCCTCTTCTTCATCCTCCTCTTCTTCATCCTCCTCCTCCTCCTCTTCTTCATCCTCCTCTTCCTCTTCCTCTTCCTCCTCTTCTTCATCATCCTCTTCTTCATCCTCCTCCTCTTCTTCCTCCTCCTCTTCCTCTTCCTCCTCTTCTTCATCCTCTTCTTCATCTTCCTCCTCCTCCTCCTTTTTTTCAGGTTTCAGGAGGTCTGGGGGTCTTTAGGGGGTTCAAGGGGTCTGTAGGAGTTTCAGGAGGTCTGGGGGTCTTTAGGGGGTACCCCGGACCAGGCTGACAGCATACAGCTGATGGATGGATTAGAAGATTATAAAAGTGATGAATTACAGGCAATATCTTCATTATTACAGCTGCATCCAACTGCATACAGCTGCATACGGCTGCATACAGGTGCGGGGCGGTGCAGTACGGGGCGGAACAGTGCATGGCGGCGCAGTGCGGGGCGGTGCGGGGCGGTGCGTGGCGGTGGAGGGTGATGGCAGTGCGTGGCGGGGCGTTGCAGTGCGTGGCGGGGCGGTGCAGTGCGTGGCGGTGCATGGTGGTGGAGGGTGATGGCAGTGTGTGGCGTTGCAGGGCGGTGCGTGGCGAGGCGGTGCAGTGCGTGGCGGTGCGGGGCAGTGCAGCCCCGTAGGTCTGATGAGCGTTCATTATTGCGAGGAAAATAACTCTGGATTCAGCTGTTCAGACTCAGACTGAGACTCAGACTCTGTTGAGTTCCATCTCTTTGCTTCTGAACTCTCTAATATGAATAATAATTGTGTCTGATGGAGCAGCAGGGTGAACCTGGTTGGAGTGAGGACGGTCTGATGGAGCTGCAGCTCAGTGTCTGTTCATTAAAGCTGAATCTGGTATCTGGTCTGAGGCAATCATGTTCTACATGTCATGGGGGTGGGGGCATTCGTACCTGAGCAGATGTTTCCAGCTGCAGTCAGACGGTGGTATTTAACCAGCTGGAGGTTCTTCACCACTACAGACTCTCTCCTCCATCCTCCTGACTCTGACCTGGATGAGATCAGACCTGGATCAGACCTGGATCAGATCAGACCTGGGTCACAGAGACCAGCAGACAGTGGGTCTGGTTTCTACAGTAGATGTTGTTCTCAGTTACTCACAGCTCTGTTCATCTAATACAGATGTGATTACAGATGTGATTGCAGACATGTACCGCGGCGTCTCTCTGCAGGTGAGATCTCCTCTCAGCTCCGTCACGCAGCTTTAATCTCATCTGCTCTAAATTAAAACTCTCATTTAGTCTCACATCAACTTAAATCTAATCTAAATCGAGTTTATATAATAGTTTATCACCAAACACACGACGAGCTTAACGTTTCATTCTGTGGACTCATCTCAGTCTGGAGCTGTTCAATAAGGTCAATAAGGTCAAGGTCAAGGTTAAGGTCAGACTGGCTGACACATGGAGCAGTAAAGATTAAGATAAGATATTAAGATAAATTAACATCTGGACTGATCTACTGGAGCAGCATCTGGACTGTATCCGTAACATCAGTCCTGAGCTTCATCAACACATTTAACATCTGGACCGTATCCGTAACATCGGTCCTGAGCTTCATCAACACATTTAACATCTGGACCGTATCCGTAACATCGGTCCTGGGCTTCATCAACACATTTAACATCTGGACCGTATCCGTAACATCGGTCCTGAGCTTCATCAACACATTTAACATCTGGACCGTATCCGTAACATCGGTCCTGGGCTTCATCAACACATTTAACATCTGGACCGTATCCGTAACATCGGTCCTGGGCTTCATCAACACATTTAACATCTGGACCGTATCCGTAACATTGGTCCTGGGCTTCATCAACACATTTAACATCTGGACCGTATCCGTAACATCGGTCCTGAGCTTCATCAACACATTTAACAACTGGACTGTATCCATAACATCGGTCGTGGGCTTCATTGAGGATATCTGTACGTAGCCAAGACGGCGAGTGTGAAAAGTGTCCAGCGTTCCAGACTCAACGATCTGACCGTTTTGAGTACAACATCTGGGTACTTGGAGTGCGCTGCATGTTGCCGTACTTCCCAGAGTGAATGCACTGTTAGTCTCCACAGTCTGTTACAGCTCTATTAGCATGATGTCTGTTAACCAGAGGTTAACCAGGTTAACCTCTTCCTCCTCCTCCTCCTCCTCCTCCTCCTCCGCTTGCTCGTGCTCGTGCTCCTCCTCCTCCTCCTCCTCCTCCTCCTCGTCGTCCTCCTCCTCCTGCTCCTCCTTCTCCTCCTCCTCCTCTTCCTCCTCCTCGTCCTCGTCGTCGTTCTCCTCCTCCTCCTCATCTTCCTCCTCGTCCTCCTCGTCCTCGTCGTCGTCCTCCTCGTCCTCGTCGTCGTCCTCCTCCTCCTCCTCAGGCCAACATGCTGCCTCTCTGTGTTTCTATTCCCGTCCCGGCGGCGTCGTGTTGCAGCTCTCTGGTTTCCCAGCAGCCTTCAGGAGGACTCAGGCTTTATTTGAGGCTGACTGAGTCTGTGATAGGACAGCGGCCCGGTGGCCCAGCGGGCCGGTAATCGGGCCCCGCGGCTCCAATCGCGCTGATATCTGCGGCGGTCGACTCCAGAGCGACTCACCGGGCGGTGGATCTGT
The DNA here is from genome assembly GCA_014673565.1 of Sebastes schlegelii. Lineage (NCBI taxonomy): Eukaryota > Metazoa > Chordata > Actinopteri > Perciformes > Sebastidae > Sebastes > Sebastes schlegelii. The sequence goes on along the minus strand of VHQL01000702.1, from coordinate 30,669 downwards.
GGCGATCAGACGCTGCGTCAACACGCCTTAACTCAGTTTACAGGCTAATTACACACAAACTAATCACAGATACACAACAACAGATACACACAGATATACACACCACACACACAGCAGATATACACAGATATACACAACCACAACATGCCACAACTAATACACAACTAATACACAACTAACACCCCCTCAGCTCCCCGTTCAGCCTCAGCAACACACAGCTCAGGCTGAACGGGGAGATGAGGGGGTGAAGAGTAATCTGGACTCTGGAGAAAGTGCCGGCTGAACACAAAGACGGGCCGACACAGAGACGGGCCGACACAGAGACAGGCTGACACAGAGACGGGCCAACACAGAGACGGACGGGCCGACACAGAGACGGGGCGGACACAGAGATGGGCCGACACAGAGACGAGACGGGCCGACATAGAGACAAGACGGGCCGACGCAGAGACGGGCCGACACAGAGACGAGACAGGCCGACATAGAGACAAGACGGGCCGACACAGAGACGAGACGGGCCGACACGGAGACGGGCCGACACAGAGACGAGATGAGCCGACACAGAGACGGGCCGACACCGTGACTCAGGGAAGTGGGTTGATCTAGACTAGCGGCCCTGAAGGGAAACGGCTCGGCGCCCCGCTGCTCTCTGTCTCAGGCAGGACGAGAAGTGAGACGAGTGAAGTGAACACATGCTGATCAGATAGAACGTCAGTAGAACTTCAGATAGAACATCAGTAGAACGTCAGTAGAACGTCATTAGAACATCATTAGAACGTCAGTAGAACGTTAGTAGAACGTCAGTAGAACATCATAGAAACGTCAGTAGAACGTCAGTAGAACGGGTTCTGTAATGTCTCACAGACAGAACCACACGGTGCCGTTTATGAAGATATTTAATATTCTATTTAGTCCTCAGAGAACAGTGAAGGACAAAGCGCTGAGATAGTTTGGAGGTTCCTCGTTCCTCCGTAGGAAGATGTTCTACAGACTGAGAGCTGTCCGAGGCTGAAGGTCATTTAACAGCTTGTGGTTCTGTCATCAGTTACTAGAACCATCATCAGCTGGTTCTGTTTCAGACGTCAGTGTTTTCATCATCAGCAGCGAGGCTGTAAATATCTATTCATGATGTTCCTACTGACGGTGAGCCTGCAGTGAAGCTGCTGCTGGTTCTTCTCCACGCTGTGGAGTCTGAGACTCTTCAATGTGCTCTCCATCTTGGTTTCAGTCCGTCTCCATCTTGGTTTTTAAAAGTTCTAAAGTGAAAGTCTTTTACTTCTAATGAAGAACATCTACACTGTTGTATTAGTACTCTTACTGAAGTAAAGGATCTAAGTACTTCTTCCACCACTGCAGGAGGAATATATCCCATAATACTGACCTGTGTGTGAGTGTGTGTGTGTGTGTGTGTGTGTGTGTGTGTGTGTGTGTGTGTGTGTGTGAACAGCTGAGCTCACTGAACACTTTCTGCTGACCATCTGCAGAACGGCATCCTGGGAAATTAAGTAAGCAAACACAGTTAATTAGTGGAAGACGTTTATGAATAAAAATCATTTTCCTGGTGATAACGTGGTGCACGTCTGCGTGTGTTACTGCAGGGGTGGAGGAAGTACTCACAATGATGTACAAATACTCCATTACAAGTAAAAGTACAGAAGTATTCTCAGCTTCATGTAGTTAAAGTATGTTGGTGTGAACGCACCGTTTCAGATATCACGCCGTGAAACAGCGCTGTGACGTTTTGGGAAGGAAGTTGATTTTTCTGAGGTTTCGCAGCGTAAATAAAGGCGTCAACCGACACAGTCTCACAGCAGCTCAGGAAATAGTCAACAACTTGAATTCGTCTGATTCGTGTTCAGAGACACAAATTTCCTGTTTTTTTTCGTAACACTCAGAACAACTTTCAACAACGTATTTTTAGTCCTCTTTTCCTCTCCAGTCTTTTCAAAATAAAACTCCTTAGTTAGGTTAAGGTAAAGATGGAGGTTTGGATTAAAGTAACTCCAAAAGAGCTGGAGCTGAAGAACAGAAGATTCGTTACTAATATATCAACGTTGACTTGTGAACGGGACGTGAACGGGACGTGAACGGGCGCTGGGCGACGGGACGTAAACGGGACGTGAGGGGGATGTGAACGGGACGTGAACGGGACGTGAGGGGCACGTGAACGGGACGTGAACGGGACGTGAACAGGACGTGAGGGGCACGTGAACGGGACGTGAACGGGACGTGAACGGGACGTGAGGGGCACGTGAACGGGACGTGAACGGGACGTGAGGGGCACGTGAACGGGACGTGAACGGGACGTGAATAGGACGTGAACGGGCACTGGGCGACGCCAATCACTTGGTGTGAACACGACATTATGGACGTGCTTCCTGTCACGCTGTTATATATACATTAGTGTAACTCTCCAGCACCGACCTGAACACTGACCTGAAAACCTAAAAAACAGCCCAAACTGTTGCCATGGAGACGGATATTTAAATGCAGATGGTGAAGAGGTAAATGAGGTCACAGCGCTCTAACAGGTACAGCTGCCTCCATCATTTTATTACTGTTTTAACAGTAGACCAGTAGACCGTCCAGTCTGAGAACACTGACCCGGTCACACCGGTCACACCGGTCACACCGGTCACACCAGTCAGGTCCTCCATTTCCAGTTAATATCCCAGTTCACTCTCTACTGCTGCCGTCACTCAGACAGTCCTGACTCACTTCCGGTGATGATGTCTTAGTTTCACAGTGAGATGAGATAATAAAACTAAACAATACCCTGTAGAGACGTATCTATTGGTGCCCCGTGTGAGGCCAGAAGTCAACGGTGATTGTACATTTCCTTCTCAGATGCAGCAACTAATGCTGGTGATTCATACTGTATATCCCAAGAAATCAACTCATATTTGATCCACGTCATCATGAACCAGGAAGTCTAGAGAGGCGGAGAGTAGGGAGGAGGTCAGGTGGATGGGGGGGGTCTAAAAACACCAGTCTGTTACCAGGTGATCTATATTGGTGCCCCGTGTGAGGCCAGAAGTCAACAGTGATTGTACATTTCCTTCACAGCTGTTCTCACTCTGACAGTTTGGTTTCCGCCTCAGAGAGCGGCGGTAGGAACCGTAACCCTCCTTCATGTACTGTATGTAAAGAATTATCAATTCATAATTGTTGTTATTGAACGTTTCTGCAACGTTGTGGAATGTTTGAAATAGTGATGTCATAACGTGTTAACGCAAATGATTTTTTTGTAAATTTATGATTTATAATCTTGTATATTTGCCACGTTAATCTCAGAAGAAATGTTTTCATGGTAAATTTATGACTTTAATCTTGTATTTGTTCTCTGAATATCACCCCCCCCCATCCCCTATAGTTGTAATAATTATTATTTTTTATTATTGACAGCCCGTTGATCCTCTCTGGACCTGAAATATTATTAGTATTATTACTGTAATAATTGTTATTTTATCCTCTCTGGACCTGAGATCAGTGATCACAGAATGATTTCATGTTTGAGGAGGATTTTACTTCTATGATGATAAAACATAATAATGAATCATAATTAATATCCTGCATTTTCTGTTCTCTATGACACAAACACAGATTCACATATTAAACCTAAATCATCATAAACGATGTGAAGATGCTGACCTGGGACCAGCTGATAATGGATTAATGAAGAGAATAATCAACCTATTGATTGATAACCGATTGATAACTGATAGTATGTTTAGCTCCATCCGATCACTGCGAGGCCTCGTAGCTCTTCATACTGTCAACACGATGCTCAGTGTCCTCTGCTCCACATTATACTATTATACAAATATATATCAGCTGTGTGTGTGTGTGTGTGTGTGTGTGTGTGTGTGTGTGTGTGTGTGTGTGTGCTGATTGTAATGAAACGGTGACCTTTTGTTAGCGGAGCTGTAATTGGTCGTATCAGCAGCTTTAACACGCTGCACTAAACACAACTCACTGCTTTCACTATCAGTGATGGTGCACACAGGACCAGGACCAGGACCAGGACCAGGACCAGCACCAGCACCAGGACCAGGACCAGCACTGGGACCAGCACTGGGACCAGGACCAGGACCAGCACCAGCACCAGGACCAGGACCAGCACTGGGACCAGCACTGGGACCAGGACCAGGACCAGCACCAGGACCAGGACCAGGACCAGCACTGGGACCAGGACCAGCACCAGCACCAGGACCAGGACCAGGACCAGGACCAGCACTGGGACCAGGACCAGCACCAGCACCAGGACCAGGACCAGGACCAGCACTGGGACCAGGACCAGCACCAGGACCAGGACCAGGACCAGGACTGTGATATCAGTATGTGTTGTGCTCAGAGCCTCTCTGGGGCCTGAACTGTTGACATGCTGTAATCTGTCAGCAACGTTAACATGACACACGATAGCGACTCAATACGGAGAGATCAGCCGTGAGAAAAGGACGGCAGGAAGAGGGCGAGCTGCGACTGATGGCGAGAAAACTGGTTTACTGAGAGTATTAAGCACGCCACGCCACACACGTGTACTATACACACACATACACACACACCATGTACTACACACCATGTGCAAAGACATGATAAGACATTCAGGATCATTCATGTTTGTCTCCCTTTGACTCCCATCTTTTCTCCCTCTGCTTCCTCATTCTCTCCTTTCTCCTCCTCTTCCTCCTCTCCCTCCTCTTCCTCCTCTCCCTCCTCTTCCTCCTCTTCCTCCCTCCAGCCGAGGGAGGAAGAGGAGGAAGAGGCCACTTTTTATTTCTAGAAAACCTTTCAAACAGATAATTCAAAGAGCTTCACAAGGAACAGAAGAGAACATGAAACCAGCTCTGAGCTAAAGGCTAACGTTAGCATGCTACGTAGTCACAACACAAAATGACGACTTGGTGGTTTCTGGTCGTCTCCATCTTGGTTTCTGGTCGTCTCCATCTTGGTTTCTGGTCGTCTCCATCTTGGTTTTTGGGTCGTCTCCATCTTGGTTTTTGGTCGTCTCCATCTTGGTTTCTGGTCGTCTCCATCTTGGTTTCTGGTCGTCTCCGTCTTGGTTTCTGGTCGTCTCCATCTTGGTTTTTGGTCGTCTCCGTCTTGGTTTCTGGTCGTCTCCATCTTGGTATTTGGTCGTCTCCGTCTTGGTTTCTGGTCGTCTCCATCTTGGTATTTGGTCGTCTCCGTCTTGGTTTCTGGTCGTCTCCGTCTTGGTTTTCTAGTCGTCTCCATCTTGGTTTCTGGTCGTCTCCATCTTGGTTTCTGGTCGTCTCCGTCTTGGTTTCCGGTCGTCTCCATCTTGGTTTCTAGTCGTCTCCATCTTGGTTTCTGGTCGTCTCCATCTTGGTTTCCGGTCGTCTCCATCTTGGTTTTTGGTCGTCTCCGTCTTGGTTTCTAGTCGTCTCCATCTTGGTTTTTGGTCGTCTCCGTCTTGGTTTTCTAGTCGTCTCCATCTTGGTTTCTGGTCGTCTCCATCTTGGTTTCTGGTCGTCTCCATCTTGGTTTTTAATCGTCTCCATCTTGGTTTCTGGTCGTCTCCATCTTGGTTTTTAATCGTCTCCATCTTGGTTTCTGGTCGTCTCCATCTTGGTTTTTGGTCGTCTCCGTCTTGGTTTCTAGTCGTCTCCGTCTTGGTTTCTGGTCGTCTCCATCTTGGTTTTTGGTCGTCTCCGTCTTGGTTTTCTAGTCGTCTCCATCTTGGTTTCTGGTCGTCTCCATCTTGGTTTCTGGTCGTCTCCATCTTGGTTTTTAATCGTCTCCATCTTGGTTTCTGGTCGTCTCCATCTTGGTTTTTAATCGTCTCCATCTTGGTTTTTGGTCGTCTCCATCTTGGTTTCTGGTCGTCTCCATCTTGGTTTTTGGTCGTCTCCATCTTGGTTTTTAGTCGTCTCCATCTTGGTTTTTAATCGTCTCCATCTTGGTTTCTGGTCGTCTCCATCTTGGTTTTTAGTCGTCTCCATCTTGGTTTCTGGTCGTCTCCATCTTGGTTTTTAGTCGTCTCCATCTTGTTTTCTGGTCGTCTCCATCTTGGCTTCTGGTCGTCTCCATCCCGGTTTCTGGTAGTCTCTATCTTGTTTTTTAATCGTCTCCATCTTGGTTTTTAGTCGTCTCCATCTTGGTTTTTGGTTGTCTCCATCTTGGTTTCTGGTTGTCTCCATCTTGGTTTTTAATCGTCTCCATCTTGGTTTCTGGTCGTCTCCAACTTGGTTTTTAATCGTCTCCATCTTGGTTTCTGGTCGTCTCCATCTTGGTTTTTAGTCGTCTCCATCTTGGTTTCTGGTCGTCTCCATCTTGGTTTCTGGTCGTCTCCATCTTGGTTTTTAATCGTCTCCATCTTGTTTTCTGGTCGTCTCCATCTTTGTTTTTAGTCGTCTCCATCTTGGTTTCTGGTCGTCTCCATCTTGGTTTTTAGTCGTCTCCATCATCTCCGCCCTTTCTGACAACATCAATAAACACGTGAAACTTGTGAAACTTCCCACTTACTAGGTGGTGAATACGACTTGAGGGAGACGTTCATATTGACTGTACTGGTGAACACCGTAAACACCAGCACATCTGAAGGAACCACAACAATGAGGTGAATAATATTAGCCATGTTCACCATCCAGCAGTGTGTTCCAATCCGCGTACTTCTGTACTAACACTTACTACTTTGAGTGCATAAGTGTGTTCACACTGGGAAGTACGGCAGAATGCAGTGCACTCAAAGTACCCGGATGTTGAACTCAGAACAGTCAGATCGTTGAGTGTGGAACGCTGGACACTTTCCACACTCAACTGTCGCCATCTTGGCTACATAGCGGAAGGGGCGTAGCCACGTCCACTATTCAAACATACGTAAATAACAGAATAAAACAATACGTAAACATACCAGTGCATTTTCAGCCAACAGGAGGACACATCGTAGGCGACCACGTTGGAAACGTAATTTCCACTCTGCTTTCATTTTTCTAAGAAGATATTTTGGCGGGCAGCGAGCCGCGGTCAAATGTTGCGATCGTCATTTCCGGTCAGTGCGCCACAGAGTATTCGATTTGAGACGACCCTACCCTGTTGAAATTTACGCACTACTCAAGTGAGTACAGAGTGCACAAAGTGCACTACATTGAAGTGTACTTCTGGAAGTACGTGGATTGGAACACACTGTTAGTGTTAGCATGCTAAAGCAGAGTCCAGCTGAGGCTGATGAACATCTGTAGTTTGGTTTCCAGAGTTTCCAACTTCAAAGAGTCAAAGTTTATGAGCTTTAGTGGTTATTAAAACGGTTTAGTCTGGTTACTCTGATCAATTAATCAATTTTGAAAATTGCTTATCTTAATCCAAAAATATCAAACAATCTTTTTTCCAACAAAATTAATTTGCTAATCTAGATTAGTTTCATACAAACAGAATTTTAGTTGTTGAAGTTTCAGTTCTGGGTTTTAAAGACCTCCATAATAACTTCTGTATATATACACATATATTATATATACTGTATATATAATATATATATATATATATCTACATGATTATCCAGATGTGTTTGTTGAACTAGAATCTACAAAAACTGTTGGACTGGAGATAAATTAAAATGCATTTAGTCTCTTAAAGCTCCGTTTCTTTCTCTCGGAGTTGATTTACATGATTCAGAATATTAAAGTGCTCATTAGCTTTTCATGAGAGACCCACATATAATCAGAAATAGAAGCCATGACACTGATAAATGTGAAAATCTGGGTTTGTTTTTCCGGTTTTCTTTTAATATTCTGTGTTTATTCACGTGTCAACTCATCATGATGAATGACATATATATCATAATATATATATATAATATATGCAATGTAAACACACAGGCAGGATGAAGCATGTGTTGTATATGACATCAGAGTTTCCACTGCAGGTATATTATTATTATATATGATTGTATACAGTGATGAGGTGGCGTAGTGTGCGTGAACAGAGACTGAGGAGGGATTACATCCTACCTAATAGTTCAGATTATTCTCCCGTATAAATTGAATGTAGGGCAGACAAACAGAGCCTCTAGTATTCTAAATACATATTTATAAAGCTGACTGAGTGCTGGGATTTGCTCGACCAAATATATTTAAAGTGGCTGTGCTTCCTCACAATGAGGCAGCGAGAGAGAGACGTGACCTCACGGCGCCGGCGAAGACACCACAAATGAATTTCATCTCTTGTCACATTCAAAATTCATTGTCTTTGTGCCACAGAAAGAAAACAGTTTATCATCATTCTGGTTCAGGATCTGAATTTACTGAGCGAGGAAATGAGTTCAGATCCACTTAAGAGTCTCAAACAACACATGTACAGTGTGCACGTGACCTTTGACATACGTGCACACACAAACCTAGAACAGATTTCTTATTCCAGTGGAGAGAAAACACACTGGATTATCTAAAGGTAAAGATTAAACAAGTACAAGTATCACTACAACAATTAAAAATACTGCATTCAAAGTCCTACCAAGTAAAAGTAAAACAATGAACTCTAATAAATCAGCCGGGTCTCGTAGCTACACCTACTAAAACTAATACAGGTGATTCATACTGTATATCCCAAGAAATCAAGTCATATGTAATCCACGTCATCACGAACCAGGAAGTATAGAGAGCAGTGAACGGCTCTAAAAACACCAGACTGTCACCAGGAGATCTATATTGGTGCCCCGTGTGAGGCCAGAAGTCAACGGTGATTGTACTGATCACTCACAATACACTGATCAGCTAACGTCTCACAACAAACAGAAACATTTTCTGACACGTCGCCATTTTAAAATAAAGAATCTAATTAGAAACCCGCGTTCACTCTGAGGAGACGCGTTTTATAAACTACAGGAAATTAACTATTTAGTGTTGGTAGAAACACAGAGCGCTCTCAGTGAGAGTGAGTGAATATATAACATATATATATTGTATATTATATATATATAATGTATCAGTGTGTGAGTGAATATATAACATATATCAGATCAGTCATTAGAGGATTAGAGGCCTCGTTACAAACCACAGAGACAAACGAGATGGTTGATTTGATGTTTCACCTCAACAGTTAATCACTAGTTCAACTACTGCACACACATGACCCACTTCTACACACAGACACACACACATACACACACACACACACACACACACACACAATGAGTTGTTTGTTGTTTCTGTTTTTCCAATTAGAACAATTCAATTAGTGCCAGTGGAACAATCAGGAGACGCTGTATTAAACCATCAGAGACAAACCAGTTTACAGGAGACGGAGGGACGTCGGGACAGAAAGGTAGGGGAGGTGATGGGAGGAGGAGGGAGGAGGTGATGGGAGGAGGACGGAGGAGGTGATAATAATAATAATAATATATTAGATTTATATAACGCTTTATATTAATCTCAAAGACGCTTAACATAGTCGGGGGGAAAACGGTGTGAGACAGACAGACAGGAGACGAACGACAAAAAGCGACATACACAGGCACAATCACACACATACACAGGGGGAGGGGGCTATGGGTAAGCAGATGAGAAAAGATGTGTTTTGAGGCGGGACTGGAATATGGTGAGTGAATCGGAGTCTCTGATGAGATTGGGGAGTGAGTTCCAGAGCTTGATGGGAGGAGAAGGGAGGAGGTGATGGGAGGAGGAGGGAGGAGGTGATGTGCTGCCACTCACTCTCCAGGATCACCAGTGGTAGTTGAGAAAGTGAACATGAACCAACGGGACCAGATTAGACCCCTACACTGCTGGAGACGACTGCAGGAGGAGGAGACGGCTGGCTAACGCTAGATAGCTAACTCCTTCACTGAGACAGCCCTGACCAGCAGCTGCTCCAACAACACCATATTCAAGTTAAACTTCATCCTTTTAAAGGTTTCCTTCATCTCCAGATATCTGAACTGAACTGAGACTCCCTTCAGCATCTCCATAAAGGGGGGGGGGGGGGCTCAGCGGACCCTAACAGATCGCCAAATATTAATTTCCTGAACCTCAAAGTTATCAGCTCACATCTCTCTGAGACTCACAGCACAACCTGATGCTCATTAGCTCTCACATCAGATAACACATCTATTCACATTATTGATTCTCCACCTCCTCTTTCTCTCTCTCTCCTCTCTCTCTCCTCTTTCTCTCTCTCCTCTTTCTCTCTCTCCTCTTTCTCTCTCTCATCTGCTCTCTCTCCTCTTTCTCTCTCCTCTTCTCTCTCTCTCTCTCCTCTTTCTCTCTCTCCTCTTTCTCTCTCATCTGCTCTCTCTCTTCTCTCTCTCTCCCTCTCCTCTTTCTCTCTCTCCTCTTCTCTCTCTCCTCTCTCTCCTCTTTCTCTCTCTCCTCTCTCTCTCCTCTTTCTCCTTTCTCTCTCATCTGCTCTCTCTCTCTTCTCTCTCTCTCTCTCTCCTCTTTCTCTCTCTCCTCTTCTCTCACCTCTTTCTCTCTCCTCTTTCTCTCTCTCTGTGTTCTGTCTCTCAGCGTCTCCTGCAGTCGTTATTCCAGAGTAACTAAAGCAGCTGTAAAGTCCATCAACACTAACAGAGACAGAAGGACGGAGCCTCGGGACGACTCAATCTGGAGCTACTCAGGACGTCCTTTATACATGTATGTATGAGCACACACACACACACACACACACACACACACACACACACAACATATATTCTAACATGTAAGTCCTTGAACTCTTGTAATATTGTGTCGTGTATAAAGTCTCGTCCAGCTGTGAAGAATAAGAATCCTGATATTTAGAAGAGAATAATAATAGAATTCATGATTATTATCTGACTGATCATTTCCGTTCCATATCAGAGATAAAGACGCCAAAAACCAAGATGGAGACGCCAAAAACCAACATGGAGATGCCAAAAACCAAGATGGAGACGCCAAAAACCAAGATGGAGACGCCAAAAACCAAGATGGAGACGACCAGAAACCAAGATGGAGACGCCAAAAACCAAGATGGAGACGACCAGAAACCAAGATGGAGACGACCAGAAACCAAGATGGAGACGCCAAAAACCAAGATGGTGACGACTAAATGCTGAACTGGAGGCTTTAAAACGTTAGCCCACAAACTATTGGGTGATGTCACGGTGACTACGTCGTTGTCTTATATGCAGTCTGTGAGTATAACGGACGGGACGTCCTGTGAATAAGAATCTCTTAAACATTAATTCGTGGTTGGTTGGTTGGTTAGTTTTAGTTTATTACGTTATGTAGTGTGATTAACGGTGTGTGTGAGCGTGTCGTGGTCGGTGACTCTGTTCCTTCTGCAGCAGCTTCATCTCCCCTCAGTCATCACTCCTTTTCTACCTTTTCTTTCACTGTTCGATCGGTGTTCCCGTTCAGTTCTCCTGCCAGCCTGTAATCATCCCTGTCAGCTACAGAAAGTCATTCTACCACACACTGTGTGCTGCACACACACAGCTACACACTCAGTGTGAGAAATGACGGCCATCATTTTGATAAGACGACTCAGCGAGACACCGTCCCAGTCTGTCTGTCCTCTCTCTGCCTGGTGGAAACTAATCTAAGAGAAGAAGAAGAAGAAGAAGAAGCAGCAGCAGAGTGATGGCTGGATGCAGCAGATCTCTGACAGTCAGACTGATTATTGTTGCTGCTGGAGACAAACAACATGTCTCCCTCTGGATCTGATACAACGACTGTTAACACAACACGTCATACTACAGAAGAAGTCCTCTTCAAAAGGACGCCGGCTATATCGCGTAACTTCTCAAATTAGTATCGCTAACGCTTTACTAGTTCATTATAGATAGATGAACAGATAGATGTGGAGGAGAAGAATCAAATAGTTCCAGTAAGATATGAGCACCTCATAACTGTCGGGGGGGATGGGCGGCTCTAAAAACACCAGACTGTCACCAGGAGATCTATATTGGTGCCCCGTGTGAGGCCAGAAGTCAACGGTGATATAACGGAACTTCTGTACTTCAGTTACATTAAGTTTATGGGTGAACAGGTGTACAGGTGTACGGGTATACGGGTGTACGGGTGTACAGGTGTACACCACTGACATCATGACGGCTGAAGGAGAGCGGCGGCGAGGGAGACGAAGATTGAGAAGGTTTGATGAGCTGCTGTCAGCAGGAGATTGTGTTTGGTTTAGATCAGTGTGTGTGTGTGTGTGTGTGTGTGTGTGTGTGTTCCCTCTCTATGAGCTCATGCCAAAATAAGCTCATTACCATCACAGGAGCCGAGGCTGGAATTCAGAAATTCATTAGCTTGACGATTTGCATAGTCTCGCTTTCCTCTGCAGCTCTGTGTGTGTTACTGTGTGTGTGTTACTGTGTGTTCAGTGTGTGTGTGTGTGTGTGTGCGTGCGTCTCTCTTACACACTCCTACCTGCTCGTCCGTCATGCTTTCTCTTCCCCTTGTGTGGCTGAATTAAAATGTTCCCCCTCGCTCTGCTGAAGGATTCATGTTCAAAGAGCTCCAGTCTGAGAAGCACCGACTGACAATTACTGCAACAAAGGCATGACGGACGGGGAGAGGAGCTGTAATTGAGTTAAAATTGAGTTTCTCAATAGATCATTGTGTTAATTTTAGAATAAATACAGTTCTGTGCTTGCAGGGAGCACTCCGGCTCAGGAGAGGAAGATATGAAATCTTTCATTCCTCCTCCGGCAGCAGAGGATTCACTTTCTGTCGCTGCTTATCGGAGAAGATAATAACGTGATCTCTGCGTCGCCGTGGGAACGATATCACAGATGGAGCTGAGAGGAGTCTGCAGCTACACTCGGCTTTATCAAGACATGATTATAATCAGTCAAACTTTCCTCTTTATCTCTTCCACACAGGTGACGTTTAACACCCGAACACACCTGATCAACGACGGCAATATGAGAAATACTCACACGCAAATATTAGATGTCTAGGGCTTTTATTGTGAAAGGTAAGAAGGAAGGAGTGGATCTGGTCTGCGCTGCCTTTGTCAAGGTGGAAAGGAGTAATAAAGTTTGCTGTCCTGGTTCAGACTTCGGACCCTCCATGTTGTTGCTTCAGAAGTAAAGACGCAGCTCCACCCGTTCCTCCACCATGATGGTCAGCAGTTCAATAATCACCAAAGTTAATGTTATACTCATGCACGTAGACATGAATGAAACCTTGTTTTCGTGATGGTCAGCACAAAATCAACTCTATGTAATCCACGTCATCATGAACCAGGAAGTATAGAGAGCGGTGAATGGCATGTAGGGAGGAGGTCAGGGTGGATGGGGGGGTCTAAAAACACCAGACTGTCACCAGGAGATCTATATTGGTGCCCCGTGTGAGGCCAGAAGTCAACGTTGATTTATTTGTAACTTCTGTACTTCAGTTACTTCTGGAGTTAGTTTGAACCCAAACCACCATCTTTACCTGAGAACACGCTGTTAACACTTCTGGTTCATGTGACTTTCATGGTGGTAAACTGGTCATGTTCCAGTAACACCAGTCTCCTGCTATGATTCGGTTTAATAGGAACTGTTCTGGTGTGAATGGTGTTTATCTGAAGCTCCTCTCTCAGAATGTTTGCAGGTTGACTGACTGACTGCAGTAATAGGAGGATGTCCTGTAACAATGACTGACTGCTAATGAGATGTGTTCACTAAAAGTTCAACTCCGTCTGCTGACAAGCAGAAAGCAGCCAATTATCCCGCTGCTGTTACTGTAAGCTGAGATAAACAGCTGATCTCTCCTTCATTAGGACTCAACACTGTCAACACATCAGGTGTGTTCATGTGCACAGATCTTCTCAACACATCAGTTTATTAGAGGATCAGTTCACTCCGTTACTACGTGGGTCGTGTTTTCATAGTTCATTTCCATTATCTCCAACAGTTCATCAACAGGAAGTAGGTGAGAGTCTCTACGTGGAGCTGCAGTCAAAGTTTACACATCCACAGCCACCAGTTGCAGATATCCGTAATGAGAAAACACACACATGAATTACAGAAGTAGTTTGAATCGTACTAGTCAAGATGTAATCATGGATATCTCAGATCAGAGTTGTGACTCGTCAGAATGACGTTGCAGATATCTCTAATGAATATCCTGTCTAGATATTAAATGTTTAAACGGCTTGTCGTCGGTATCGCCCTAACCCCTAACCCTATCAGCCGGTGCGTCGCTAGTGAGAAGACCGACGTGACAGAATGAGTCAGCGGTTACTTTTAGTTTCAGACGGGTCACTAACGGCTGGAGCTGAGTACAACCCAACGCTTTCAAACAAAGCTTGTTGATTTACATTAACACATTTTAAAATCACAATTTGATTTTACTCACAATAAAACATTTTTGATTGCAGTTTTGTTATTTTTGCTCTTTAATCTACATTTCTTATTTCCCAGTATGTAGTGGTGGGGTTCATTTTTCCGTTGTTTGGATAATAAAGACACAAAAGTAACTCCAACCTGCGATGAACATCTATTCACCGAGAAACCCTCCATCATCATGAGTATTAGCTGGCTTATTAATAGAAGCTGTTCATAAATGTTCCACTGTGTGACATGAGGAGGATCGCTGAAACATCTTCATCATCTGTATTACAGAAGAAACGACCACGTCCTCCTCTCGGCGCTGCTCGCCGGCAGCTGCAGATGGGAATCTAATAAAAGGCAGCGGAGAAGACGGCTCCACTTCTGTGTAATACACGGAGGTTAAATGGGAAGGAATTGGCTTTAGATTGAAGTGATTTGCGTGTTTTAGCCTGCAGTTCCACTGCTACCGCTGCAATAATTCAATTACTTGAAAACTCAGAGCAGACTGAACCAATTCAGCTCAACACACACGGCGGCGTTCCTGGGGAGACGCGTCCTGCCTTCATCTCTTTCATGAGCGAGAGGCTTCAGAGGATAAGCGTGATATCAAACACGGCGTCGGTTAAACCACAGCAATTACACTATCCACCTGAGGGAGGACAAGGAGGGAGGAGAGGGGAGGCAGGGAGGACAGATAAAGAATGAGTGTAATGAGAACAGATTGCAGATCAGGAATTCAGAGCACAGCTGAAGTAAATGGGTTGTGGGAGAGAGGGATTGTTCAGGTAATGTGTTTTAATAAGATACCGTTCACAGCTGTTTCCTGGATGTTCTCACTGAATCACACTCAAACAGTCGGTCTGTGTGGCCGCTACTAACTGTACGTGCTTGTTGCTCCGTTGACCGTGCACAAATAATTGACCTGTAAATAATGAACTACAGGCTGAAACCACAGCACCCGGCTGCTGACTGATATCAGTGTCGATGCAACGTATCCCCGTATGATATCTCACCAAAAGCTAGTCCTCAGTTATCGTACGAATGTCCAGCAACACGGGACAATTACCGCTCCAGTCTTTGTGTTAAAGTCACTCCAGAAGTTCTGTAACGGAAGTAGAGAAGTTAAATAAATCAATGTTGACTTCTGGCCTCACACGGGGCACCATAGTGGTCTCCTGGTGAAAGTCTGGTGTGTTTAGACCCACCCATCCGCCCTGACCTCCTCCCTACACGCCGTTCACCCCGACCTCCTCCCTACACGCCGTTCACCCCGACCTCATCCCTACACGCCGTTCACCCCGACCTCCTCCCTACACGCCGTTTGTCGGTATGCTTTAGGGCGTGGCTACTTTGTGATTGACAGGTTGCTACCGCGGCGTTGTCCGGTCTGGGAGTTGTCTGTGTCTTGGTCAAAAACCAAGATGGAGACGGTTAAAAACCAGCACCAGCGGCAGCAGCAGCAGCATAGAAACATAGAAACATAGAAGTGCCTATTACGAGCCATTACAGACAATCTGCAGTCATTACAAGCACTCCTAGCTGTTAAGGGATATCATTGTGTGAAATGCTCTGGCATCTTTCACACCTGTCCAACTGTCAGAGATAAGTAGAGAGGAGAGGAGGAGAACGATGGAGGACACAAGACAGAGAGAGAGAAAGTAGAGAAAGTTGAGGGAAAGACAGAGAAAGAGAAAGAGGAAGAGAAAAGAGAGGAAGAGAGAGAAAGAGAAAAGGAGAAGGAGAGAAAGAGAAAGAGAAAGAGAGAAAGAGAAAGAGAGGAAGAGAAAGAGAGGACGTGAAAGAGAAAGAGAAAGAGAGGAAGAGAAAGAAAAAGAGAGAAAAGAGAAAGAGAGGAAGAGAAAGAGAAAGAGAGAAAGAGAGAAAGAGAAAGAGAAAGAGAGGAAGAGCTAAACGCTGTGTTATTATCCTCAATAGGTTATTGTGATCAATCTGAGATAAGAGTCGGCTCAGGTCAACCTCCCTCTCTGTCTGAAGGCCAAACACTAAACACACTCAGAGATATACTGTAGATATATACTGTAGATATATACACCGTAGATATATATACTGTAGATATATATACCAGACAGAGGAACGGAGCTGCTGTTTCTGTGAAATACAGTTTTCTAGTGTTTCTGGATTTAATGAAGACAAACAGCAGCTGCTCCACTTTACTGCGCTGACAACACTAACAGGACGAATCACACGGCTGTGTTGAATACTCCATTCTGATTGGACAATCACGGCGTTCTGCGGTCTGTAATTTCTCTATAACAGATCGTTGCTACATATAATAGACCGTTGCTACGTATAATAGACCACTGCTACGTATAGCAGACCGTTGCTACGTATAACAGACCGTTGCTATGGACACAGTTCTGATGTCAGACTCTGGAGGACCGTTTTTGTGTCAAAATATTGATTTCTTCAGTCAGTAGTCGTGTAATAAGTGTAATAATGTTCAGCTAGCGGGTCATTGTTGTGAAATAAAGTTATCCCTTATCCCTTATATAATACTACCACACCACAGATCACCAGCTTCTATTAACTACAGATCACCAGCAGGAATCAACTTACAGTTACTCTCAGTGAACACAGAGAGGACGTCCTGCTACCTGAATGGTTAGGGTTAACCGTTAACCGCTAACCGCTAACCCTAACCCTAACCCTAACACTAACACTAACACTAAGCTTTAATAAGAAGTATTTACCCCTCAGAGTGGGACGTTGTCTCTCAGGGGACACAGAGAGGACGTCCTCACACACACCTGATCATTAGCTGTACAGCTTCGTTCACAGTAGCAGCAATTAGCATCCCGCTGACGGGCACGCTAATGATGCAGCCGCTGCTTCTTCTGTGGTATTCTGAGGTAAATAAAGGAGGAGAGGAAGAGTCAGACAGTTAAAGTGTGGGTCTATTATGAGAGGATCAACCAGCTCTACCTGCAGACCTCCTGAGAGGACGACTACCTAACCAGGAAGAGAGCTTCACCAGCAGACATGAGCCAGTTTAAGAGCTGGACGTTATCTGTATATGATGAGACGTTGTTTAGAGGGGGACGTACTTCCTGCCTGGATTCTCATTTAGAACTGCTCTACAACAGGCCGACGCCACTTCCCACGCTGAGGTGGATCTATAAAAACCACCCGGTACACAAACGGTGACATCATGGAGACGCAGACGGTGAGGTGGTGAACTGAAGCCAGACTGTTCAACGAGTCCTCTCACACATTTACTTATAGATCCCCTTCATCAGAACTTCATCAAACACATCTTAAAGTCTCTACCTCCATCTCTCTCTAACTCCGTCTTTCTCTTTCACTCTCTGACTTTGTCCTTGGATGCTGAAAGACAGAAATAGACGAGTCAAATCAGACACCAGCAGCCCGGAGGTAGGAGACGGGAAAGTCGACCAGATTTAAACTTCCTCCTGCAGCCTGAAACGCCCGGTAGGAGGACGCCGGCTCACCGGCACCGACACACCACACAGAGATAAGTAGGTCTGCGGGTATTCAGTGTGCAGCAGACCAATATCTGAGAATAGGATCACATTTCAACCAACTCTGTGTCCGTGAGCTTCACCTTCAAGCTTCACCTTCAAGCTTCACCTTCAAGCTTCTCATAAAGTCAACTTTCTGGGATTCAGAGCAGTTCTACATCAACAGATCCTCATACAGCAGTTCGTATGATATAACATATATAACGGTTCATACAGCAGTTCATATGATTCATAACATATATAACGGTTCATACAGCAGTTCATATGATTCATAACATATAACGGTTCATACAGTTCATATGATATAACATATATAACGGTTCATACAGCAGTTCGTATGATATAACATATATAACGGTTCATACAGCAGTTCATATGATATAACATATATAACGGTTCATACAGCAGTTCATATGATATAACATATATAACGGTTCATACAGCAGTTCGTATGATATAACATATATAACGGTTCATACAGCAGTTCGTATGATATAACATATATAACGGTTCATACAGCAGTTGGTATATCTAACGAAAGTTTATTCCTCATTTTTCTCCTACGAATGTCAAGCAACAGATGACAGTTTCCACTCTTACAGTCTTTTAGAATAAACTTCTATCTTCACAGGAAACTCCGTAGTTAGGTTTAGTACCAGATGGTGGTTTGGGATAAAATAACTCCAGAAGTGCTGTAACTGAAGTACAGAAGTTACGTGACAAATAAATCAACATTGACTTCTGGCCTCACACGGGGCACCAATATAGATCTCCTGGTGACAGTCTGGTGTTTTTAGACCTCCTCCCTATACGCCGCTCACCGCTCTCTATACTTCCTGCTTCATGATGACATGGATTGAACTGATTTTGTGGGATATATATGAATTACAGTGCAGTACTGTTAGTAAGTATAGCTGTGAACGTTGGACGATTCAGGCTCAAAAAACACGAGTCTGTCATCCTCTACTAACGGAGTATTTTAAGCCCAACCATGATGTTTTTTTATAAACCTAACTATAGTGTTTTCTTTTCTTCACAACATTAAACAGGTGTTTACTGCGACCGAACAGTCACATGACTAACCATGAACATGAACAGTCCCCTGACTATGACCCCTGACATGACCCAGGAGGTCCGGTGAGCCGGTGGAGCCGCTGTTGGAGCTCCAGAGTAAATGAAGCTGATTTAAGGTGGTGCAGCTGTTGCCTCGCCATCGCTCCGCTCTGTAATTATCTGATGTATCTGCTCTGACAGGTGAATCAGTGTGTTGTGTTTGTGTTGACAGGGTAGCGTCCACGCGTCACCGTGGCTCCCAGCATGCTCTCTGCTTCACACTGAAACTGATGGCGGGCTGTCAGCTCTGCTCGTGTCTCTTTGTGAGCTGTCAGATCCGCTAATGTCTCTTCCTCATCCCTCCCCGGCTCACATTCACATCCAATAACCCTCCTCCTCCTCCTCTGCCCTGCGATCAATAACAGTCAGTCTGCACTAATTCATCTGTTGGTAAACGGCGTGCAGCCTCTGGCCGCCGACTCTCCGATGAGCACATTATCGCTCTCGTTGTGCTTCTCGGCGTTGGCGGGGATTCTTCCGAGTCTCCGCTGACGGAACGCCGCGTCTCTCTGGAGTTGGCGACATTCAAAGTTCAGTAGCACAAACACATCAGATAAATATTCAGCACGCCGAGTCGCTCATTATACATAAAGTGCAGCAGATGATGATGAAACGGCTGCTCATCAACCCGACACGGTGATCCATCATCACACAGGAAGCATGTAGAAACCAAGTACTCATGACACGTGGCTGAGAGCACGTCCTCTCAACCACCGGGGACGTTGGATCTACCTCCTCCTATGACCACCGGGGACGTTGGACCTACCTCCCGTTATAACCACCGGGGATGTTGGACCTACCTCCCGTTATAACCACCGGGGACGTTGGAGCTACCTCCCGTTACAACCACCGGGGACGTTGGATCTACCTCCTCCTATGATCACCGGGGACGTTGGACCTACCTCCCGTTATAACCACCGGGGATGTTGGACCTACCTCCCGTTATAACCACCGGGGACGTTGGAGCTACCTCCCATTACAACCACCGGGGACGTTGGATCTACCTCCTCCTGTAACCACTGGAGACGTTGGATCTACCTCCTCCTGTAACCACTGGAGACGTTGGATCTACCTCCTCCTGTAACCACTGGAGACGTTGGATCTACCTCCTCCTATAACCACCTGGGACATTGGATCTACCTCCCGTTATAACCACCGGGGACGTTGGACCTACCTCCCGTTATAACCACCGGGGACGTTGGATCTACCTCCCGTTACAACCACCGGGGACGTTGGACCTACCTCCCGTTATAACCACCGGGGACGTTGGATTTACCTCCCGTTACAACCACCGGGGACGTTGGAGCTACCTCCCGTTATAACCACCGGGGACGTTGGATCTACTCTAACGGTTGTCCATCTTCTGCACACACTGATGACACGTTTTACCGTCTTCATCTTCATGTGTAGCTTCATACCTGAACGGTGGGTTTGGTCACACGTCTCAAGATTAGCTGCTAAATCCTGCAGAGATTAGATGAGGATGAGGATGAGCTCAAACATCTGCAGGAGATGGATGTTAATCCAGTGAGCCCACTGAGGTCTCATTAAAAGGATAAACCTGATATCAGAGGATAGAATCAGGTTCCTCTGGGTCTTCCTCACCCAGCAGTCCGTGTGAACACTGGTGTATCATCACGCTGCTAAACCGTCGTTAGCTTGCTATATATATCAGACGTCAGACACAGTGCTGAACACACAGGTATCAAAAGCCCCGTTTCCACCTCAGGAACTCTCCCCGGTACTAAGAACCTTTTGAGGAACTCATTGCGTTTGGACTGCAGGGACCAGGGTCTACGTTCAGTTCCCTGGTTGGGAGGTAGTACTTCTTCATACGTCAGCGGACTCCTCCTCCTGATCTCAGCAGGTCTTCAGACCGCGCTGGAGACACGGACAACAGGGCTGAAGGAACCTTTTAGTTCCTGTAGCAGGTCTTCAGACCAAGCTGGAGACACAGACAACAGGGCTGAAGGAACCTTTTAGTTCCTGTAGCAGGTCTTCAGACCGCGCTGGAGACACGGACAACAGGGCTGAAGGAACCTTTTAGTTCCTGTAGCAGGTCTTCAGACCAAGCTGGAGACACAGACAACAGGGCTGAAGGAACCTTTTAGTTCCTGTAGCAGGTCTTCAGACCGCGCTGGAGACACGGACAACAGGGCTGAAGGAACCTTTTAGTTCCTGTAGCAGGTCTTCAGACCGCGCTGGAGACACGGACAACAGGGCTGAAGGAACCTTTTAGTTCCTGTAGGTCCTGTTTATTGTTATTGAGTCATAACAGCAAACATGTTTTGAGAGAAACGTAATACTACCGGAATTATATCTCATTTCTGACATTTCTAATTAATGAAATGAAGTTAACAGAGTCCATGAACATCTGGTTTCCATGAACATCTGATTTCCATTAACATCTGGTTTCCATTAACATCTGGTTTCCTCTATCCCCTACCGGGTTCCTACTGGACCGGTCCTGACAGGCTGAAGCTGTGGAGGTCAGAGGTCAGATCCACACACACCTGTATCTGCTGGGATTTTATTGGTATATATACATATACATAGATACATACAGTATATATATATATATATATATATATATATATATATATGATACCAGGATCTTCACTATAACTTCTATTTCACCAACTTATTACAGACCATCAACCTCCATGTGTTAATGTTAATGTGTGTGTGTGTGTGTGTGTGTTAATGTGTGTATTTCAGCATGGTTATTCTTCCTGTGTTGTGTAGTTATGTAGATGTGTAATTGTGTAGATGTGTAGTGTGTAGTTGAGGATCTATTGTGACAGCTCATGAATAATTCTAGTCTTGTGTGTTTATCTACCCTTTAGACACACACACACACACACACACACACACACACACACACACACACACGTAACTCAGAGTGATGGTGGATTAGTGAACGGATGAGATGGTTCAGTCTAATTAAAGGTTCCTCAGCCCTCGTTAGTGTTACATTAATATGCACAATTATATTACACACACACGCAGACACACACACGCAGACACACACACACAGACACACACACACAGAGAGAAATAAAGAGTAATACATGATGTCGTCCTCACAGAAACAGAAACACAGAACACAGAAACATGCAAACAGGCTGACAGAGGAAATGTAATCATATAAAGCAGGAAGGTCAAAGTTAATAATAATAATAGATACTGCTATTGTGTGTATATATATATATCTCTATATAACCACAGAACCACACAACCACAGAACCACACAACCACAGAACCACAGAACCACAGAGCCACACAATCACAGAACCACAGAGCCACACAATCACAGAACCACAGAGCCACACAATCACAGAACCACAGAGCCACACAACCACACAACCACAGAACCACAGAGCCACACAACCACAGAACCACACAACCACAGAGCCACACAACCACAGAGCCACACAATCACAGAACCACAGAGCCACACAATCACAGAACCACAGAGCCACACAACCACAGAGCCACACAACCACAGAGCCACACAACCACAGAACCACACAACCACAGAACCACACAACCACACAACCACAGAACCACACAACCACAGAACCACACAACCACAGAGCCACACAACCACAGAGTCACAGAGCCACACAACCACAGAGCCACACAACCACAGAACCACACAACCACAGAACCACAGAACCACAGAGCCACAGAGCCACACAACCACAGAGCCACAGAGCTACACAACCACAGAACCACACAACCACAGAACCACACAACCACAGAACCACACAACCACACAACCACAGAACCACAGAGCCACACAACCACAGAGCCACACAACCACAGAGCCACAGAGCCACACAACCACAGAACCACACAACCACAGAACCACACAACCACAGAACCACAGAGCCACAGAGCCACACAACCACAGAGCCACACAACCACAGAGCCACAGAGCCACACAACCACAGAGCCACAGAGCCACACAACCACAGAGCCACACAACCACAGAGCCACACAACCACAGAGCCACACAACCACAGAACCACAGAGCCACACAACCACACAACCACACAACCACAGAACCACACAACCACAGAACCACAGAGCCACAGAGCCACACAACCACAGAGCCACAGAGCCACACAACCACAGAGCCACACAACCACAGAGCCACACAACCACAGAAACCCACAGAGCCACACAACCACACAACACAGAACCACAGAACCACACAAACCACAGAACCACAGGCCACAGAGCCACACCAACACGAGCACACAACACAGAGCCACACAGCCACAGAGCCACAGAGCCACACAACCACAGAGCCACACAACCACAGAGCCACAGAGCCACACAACCACAGAGCCACACAACCACAGAGCCACAGAGCCACACAACCACACAACCACAGAGCCACACAACCACAGAGCCACACAACCACAGAGCCACAGAGCCACAGAGCCACACAACCACACAGCCACACAACCACAGAGCCACACAACCACAGAGCCACACAACCACAGAGCCACACAACCACAGAACCACACAACCACAGAGCCACACAACCACAGAACCACAGAGCCACAGAGCCACAGAACCACACAACCACAGAACCACAGAGCCACACAACCACAGAGCTACACAACCACAGAACCACAGAACCACACAACCACACAGCCACACAACCACAGAGCCACACAACCACAGAGCCACACAACCACAGAGCCACACAACCACAGAGCCACAGAGCCACACAACCACAGAGCCACACAACCACAGAACCACACAACCACAGAACCACAGAGCCACACAACCACAGAACCACAGAGCCACACAACCACACAACCACAGAACCACAGAGCCACACAACCACAGAGCCAGAGCCACACAACCACACAACCACAGAGCCACACAACCACAGAGCCACACAACCACAGAACCACAGAGCCACACAACCACACAACCACAGAGCCACACAACCACAGAGCCACACAACCACAGAGCCACACAACCACAGAACCACACAACCACAGAACCACAGAGCCACAGAGCCACAGAACCACACAACCACAGAGCTACACAACCACAGAACCACACAACCACAGAACCACACAACCACACAGCCACACAACCACAGAGCCACACAACCACACAACCACAGAGCCACACAACCACAGAACCACACAACCACAGAACCACAGAGCCACACAACCACAGAACCACAGAGCCACACAACCACAGAGCCACACAACCACAGAGCCACACAACCACAGAGCCACACAACCACAGAGCCACACAACCACACAACCACAGAACCACAGAGCCACACAACCACACAACCACAGAACCACAGAGCCACACAGCCACACAACCACAGAGCCACACAACCACAGAGCCACACAACCACACAACCACAGAACCACAGAGCCACACAACCACAGAACCACAGAGCCACAGAGCTACACAACCACAGAACCACACAACCACAGAACCACACAACCACACAGCCACACAACCACAGAGCCACACAACCACAGAACCACAGAACCACAGAGCCACATAACCACAGAACCACAGAGCCACACAACCACAGAGCCACACAACCACAGAACCACAGAACCACAGAGCCACATAACCACAGAGCCACACAACCACAGAGCCACACAACCACACAACCACAGAGCCACACAACCACAGAGCCACACAACCACAGAGCCACACAACCACACAACCACAGAGCCACACAACCACACAACCACAGAGCCACACAACCACAGAGCCACACAACCACAGAACCACACAACCACAGAGCCACACAACCACAGAACCACAGAGCCACACAACCACAGAACCACAGAGCCACATAACCACAGAGCCACAGAGCCACACAACCACAGAACCACACAACCACAGAGCCACACAGCCACACAACCACAGAGCCACACAACCACAGAGCCACACAGCCACACAACCACAGAGCCACACAACCACACAACCACAGAACCACAGAGCCACACAACCACAGAACCACAGAACCACACAACCACAGAGCCACAGAGCCACACAACCACAGAGCCACACAACCACACAGCCACACAACCACAGAGCCACAGAGCCACACAACCACAGAGCCACACAGCCACACAACCACAGAGCCACACAACCACACAACCACAGAGCCACACAACCACACAACCACAGAGCCACACAACCACAGAACCACAGAACCACAGAGCCACACAACCACAGAACCACAGAGCCACACAACCACAGAGCCACACAACCACAGAGCCACACAACCACAGAGCCACACAACCACAGAGCCACACAACCACACAACCACAGAGCCAGAGCCACACAACCACAGAACCACACAGCCACACAACCACAGAGCCACAGAGCCACACAACCACAGAGCCACACAACCACAGAACCACAGAGCCAACAGAGCCACACAACCACAGAGCCACACAACCACAGAGCCACACAACCACAGAGCCACACAGCCACAGAGCCACACAACCACAGAACCACAGAGCCACACAACCACAGAAGCCACACAACCACAGAGCCACACAACCACACAGCCACACAACCACAGAGCCACAGAGCCACACAACCCACAGAGCCACACAGCCACACAACCACAGAGCCACAGAGCCACACAACCACAGAACCACAGAGGCCACACAACCACACAACCACAGAGCCACACAACCAAACAACCACAGAACCACAGAACCACAGAGCCACACAACCACAGAACCACAGAGCCACACAACCACAGAGCCACACAACCACAGAGCCACACAACCACAGAGCCACACAACCACAGAGCCACACAACCACACAACCACAGAGCCAGAGCCACACAACCACAGAACCACACAGCCACACAACCACAGAGCCACAGAGCCACACAACCACAGAGCCACACAACCACAGAACCACAGAGCCACAGAGCCACACAACCACAGAGCCACACAACCACAGAGCCACACAACCACAGAGCCACACAGCCACAGAGCCACACAACCACAGAACCACAGAGCCACACAACCACAGAGCCACACAACCACAGAACCACAGAGCCACAGAGCCACACAACCACAGAGCCACACAACCACAGAGCCACACAACCACAGAGCCACAGAGCCACACAACCACAGAGCCACACAACCACAGAGCCACAGAGCCACACAACCACACAACCACAGAGCCACACAACCACAGAGCCACACAACCACACAGCCACACAACCACAGAACCACACAACCACAGAGCCACACAACCACAGAACCACACAACCACAGAGCCACACAACCACAGAGCCACACAACCACAGAACCACACAACCACAGAACCACAGAGCCACACAACCACAGAACCACAGAGCCACACAACCACAGAACCACAGAGCTACACAACCACAGAACCACACAACCACAGAACCACACAACCACACAACCACAGAGCCACACAACCACAGAGCCACACAACCACAGAGCCACACAACCACAGAGCCACAGAGCCACACAACCACAGAGCCACACAACCACAGAGCCACAGAGCCACACAACCACACAACCACAGAGCCACACAACCACAGAGCCACACAACCACAGAACCACACAACCACAGAGCCACAGAACCACACAACCACACAACCACAGAACCACACAACCACAGAACCACACAACCACACAACCACAGAGCCACACAACCACAGAACCACACAGCCACACAACCACAGAGCCACACAACCACAGAACCACAGAGCCACACAACCACAGAACCACACAACCACAGAGCCACAGAACCACACAACCACACAACCACAGAACCACACAGCCACACAACCACACAACCACAGAGCCACACAACCACAGAGCCACACAACCACAGAACCACACAACCACAGAACCACACAACCACACAACCACAGAGCCACACAACCACAGAGCCACAGAGCCACACAACCACAGAGCCACAGAGCCACACAACCACAGAGCCACACAACCACAGAACCACAGAGTCACACAACCACAGAGCCACAGAGCCACACAACCACAGAGCCACACAACCACAGAGCCACAGAGCCACACAACCACAGAGCCACACAACCACAGAGCCACACAACCACAGAGCCACACAACCAGAGCCACACAACCACACAGCCACACAACCACAGAGCCACAGAGCCACACAACCACAGAACCACAGAGCCACACAACCACAGAACCACAGAGCCACACAACCACAGAGCCACACAACCACAGAGCCACACAACCACAGAGCCACACAACCACAGAGCCACACAACCACACAACCACAGAGCCACACAACCACACAACCGACAGAGCCACACAACCACAGAGCCACACAACCACAGAGCCACAGAACCACAAAGCCACAGAACCACACAACCACAGAACCACAGAGCCACAGAACCACAGAACCACACAACCACAGAGCCACACAACCACAGAACCACACAACCACAGAGCCACAGAACCACACAACCACAGAGCCACACAACCACAGAGCCACACAACCACAGAACCACACAACCACAGAGCCACAGAGCCACACAACCACACAACCACAGAACCACACAACCACACAACCACAGAGCCACACAACCACAGAACCACACAACCACAGAGCCACACAACCACAGAGCCACAGAGCCACACAACCACACAACCACAGAGCCACACAACCACAGAACACACAACCACAGAGCCACAGAGCCACACAACCACAGAGCCACACAACCACAGAACCACACAACCACAGAGCCACACAACCACAGAACCACAGAGCCACACAACCACAGAACCACACAACCACAGAGCCACACAACCACAGAGCCACACAACCACAGAACCACACAACCACACAACCACAGAACCACACAACCACAGAGCCACACAACCACAGAACCACAGAGCCACACAACCACAGAGCCACAGAGCCACACAACCACAGAACCACAAAGCCACAGAACCACACAACCACAGAACCACACAACCACAGAACCACAGAGCCACACAACCACAGAACCACACAGCCACAGAACCACAGAGCCACACAACCACAGAGCCACAGAACCACACAACCACACAGCCACAGAACCACAGAGCCACACAACCACAGAGCCACAGAACCACACAACCACAGAGCCACACAACCACAGAGCCACAGAACCACAGAGCCACACAACCACAGAACCACACAGCCACAGAACCACAGAGCCACACAACCACAGAACCACACAGCCACACAACCACAGAGCCACACAACCACAGAACCACACAGCCACAGAACCACAGAGCCACACAACCACAGAACCACAGAACCACACAACCACAGAACCACACAACCACAGAACCACACAACCACAGAACCACACAACCACAGAACCACAGAGCCACACAACCACAGAGCCACACAACCACAGAGCCACACAGCCACACAACCACACAGCCACACAACCACACAACCACAGAGCCACAGAACCACACAACCACACAACCACACAACCACACAACCACACAACCACAGAACCACACAACCACACAGCCACACAACCACAGAACCACAGAACCACACAGCCACACAACCACAGAACCACACAACCACAGAACCACAAAACCACAAAACCACACAACCACACAGCCACAGAACCACAGAACCACACAACCACAGAACCACAGCGCCTCCCTGTGGTCACTTTATATTAGAACCATCATTCCAGGCTTCTCTAGAAAGTCATGGAGTTATTAATACTGAGTTATGTATATGTAATAATAATAATAATAATATACATATAATAATGATGATGATGATGTCACTACTTCACTCTGAGTGAATGAACTCTGCAGCGTCATGCGGCAGCATCAGATCCACGACCTCCAGCTTCTCCTCCAGATAGAGAATATTAATATGACATATAATAAACAACAGATAACTTCTTTATTACAGATTATTAACACTCAAACACACGACTCCTAACACAGCAGCTCTTATTGTGAAAATCTGCTCTGGAATGAGCCCAAAGAACTGAACCCGGATCCGTCTGGAACCAGAACCGGTTCAGAGCTGAAGGAGCTCAGAGGAGCAACCGGACTAAACCAATCAATCAACCAATCAATCAACCAATCAATCAATAGATAGATAGATAAATAAATAGGACATTAATTCATTGAACAATGTGACATAAACTGATATTTGTTTTAAGATAAACAAATAATAAACGTAATAATTAATCAATGAACTGAAAAATAAATTAATTTAAAAGTTAATAAAAATAAATGAATAAATAAAAAGCCATTATATGTAACTAAATAATATTAAAAATTAAGTGTAGGCATTAATTAATTGATAAAATGTGACTTAAACACATAATATATGTAAGAATTAATCAATTAACTGAAAAATAAATAAATAATAAATACAAAAATAGATAAATAAATTTAAAGGTTAAATAAATAAAATAAAAAAGAAATACATTTAAAAGTTAAATAAATAAATAATATAAAAATAAATGTAGGCATTAATTAATTAAAAAAATGTGACATTAATTGATATTTATCTTTTAATATAAACAAATAATACATTTAACGATGAATCAATACATTTAAAATAAATAAATAATAAATGCAAAAATAAATAAATGCATTTAAAAGTTATTAAAAATTAATAAACAAATAAATTAATAAAAGGAAAATTCAATAGAAGAGTAGATAGAATACAAAGGTCAATAAATAAAGAAGCAAATTAAAACAGAAAAATATCAATTTATGTCACATTTTATCATAATTATTATATAATATTATAATATATATATATATATATATTATAATAATTATAATAGTATTCTGGTTCATTTAATGGCATTTTATTTATTATTTATGTATTTATTTAGACGGGTTCCTCCGGAGATCAGAGGAACAGATATTAAACCAGTTAATCATCAGATCAGATGCAGACAGGAAGACACATCACCGGAGGGACATTTAACCAGCAGAGACACAGAGAGACACAGACACACAGAGAGACACAGAGAGATACAGAGACACAGACACACAGAGAGACACAGAGAGATACAGAGACACAGACACACAGAGAGACACAGAGAGATACAGAGACACAGACACACAGAGAGACACAGAGAGATACAGAGACACAGACACACAGAGAGACACAGAGAGATACAGAGACACAGACACACAGAGAGACACAGAGACACACAGAGAGACAGAGACACAGAGAGACACAGACACACAGAGAGACACAGAGACACACAGAGAGACAGAGACACAGAGAGACACAGACACACAGAGACACACAGAGAGACACAGAGAGATACAGAGACACAGACACACAGAGAGACACAGAGACACACAGAGAGACAGAGACACAGAGAGACACAGACACACAGAGACACAGACACACACAGACACACAGAGAGACACAGACACACAGAGAGACACAGACACACAGAGACACAGACACACACAGAGAGACACAGAGAGAGACAGACACACAGAGACACAGACACACACAGACACACAGAGAGACCAGACACAGAGAGACACAGACACACAGAGACACAGAGATACAGAGACACACAGAGACACAGAGAGACACAGAGACACACAGAGAGACAGAGACACAGAGAGACACAGACACACAGAGAGACACAGACACACAGAGACACACAGAGAGACACAGACACACAGAGACACAGACACACACAGAGAGACACAGAGAGAGACAGACACACAGAGACACAGACACACAGAGAGACACAGACACACA
>VHQL01000699.1:0-64222 GCA_014673565.1 Sebastes schlegelii | reverse complement strand
CAGACGGGCCTTTACCATGGAGACAGACAGACAGACAGACAGACGACTGCTGTTGCCATGGAGACAGACAGACAGGGGCTGTACCATGGAGACAGACAGACGGGCTGTACCATGGAGACAGACGGACAGACGGGCTGTTACCATGGAGACAGACAGATGGGGCTGTTACCATGGAGACAGACAGACAGACAGACGAGCTGTTACCATGGAGACAGACAGACAGACAGACAGACAGACGGGCTGTTACCATGGAGACAGACAGACAGACAGACAGAGGGCTGTTACCATGGAGACAGGCAGACAGACAGACGGGCTGTTACCATGGAGACAGACAGACAGACAGATGGACTGTTACCATGGAGACAGACAGACAGACAAGCTGTTACCATGGAGACAGACAGACAGACAGCTGTTACCATGGAGACAGACAGAAGACACAGACAGACAGACGGGCTGTTACCATGGAGACAGACAGACAGATAGACAGACATGCTGTACCATGGAGAGCAGACGTGCTGTTACCATGGAGAGAGACAGACAGACAAGCTGTTACCATGGAGACAGACAGACAGACGACAGAGAGACAGACAGACGGCTGTTACCATCGAGACAGACAGACAGATGGGCTGTTACCATGGAGACAGACAGACAGATGGGCTTTCACATGGAGACAGACAGACAGACGGGCTGTTACCATGGAGACAGGCAGACAGACAGACAGACGGCTGTTACCATGGAGACAGACAGACAGACAGACGGGCTGTTACCATGAAGACAGACAGACAGACAGACAAGCTGTTACCATGGAGACAGACAGACAGAACAAGCTGTTACCATGGAGACAGACAAACAGACAGACAGACAGACCAGACGGGCTGTTACCAGGAGACAGACAGACAGCAACAGACAGACAACAGACAGACCGACATGCTGTTACCATGGAGACAGACGACGTGCTGTTACCATGGAGACGACAGACAGACAAGCTGTTACCATGGAGCCAGACAGACAGACAGACAGACGGTTGTACCATGGAGACAGACGACGACAGACAGACAGACGGGCTGTTACCATGGAGACACGACAGACAGACAGGACGGGTTACCATGGAGACAGGACAGACAGACAAGCTGTTACCATGGACAGACAGACAGACAGACAGACAGACAGACGGGCTGTTACCATGGAGACAGACAGACAGACATGCTGTTACCATGGAGACAGACAGACGTGCTGTTTACCATGGAGACAGACAGACAGATGGGCTGTTACCATGGAGACAGAACAGACAGACGGGCCCGTTACATGAGACAGACAGACAGACGGTCCTGTTACCATGGAGACAGACAGACAGGCGGGCTGTTACCATGGAGTCAGACAGACGAGCTGTTACCATGGAGACAGACGGGCTGTTACCATGGAGACAGACAGATGGGCTGTTACCATTGAGACAGACAGGACAGACAGACAGACAGACGGTCGTTACCATGGAGACAGACAGACAGACGGCTGTTACCATGGAGACAGACAGACAGACAGACAGACAGACGGGCTGTTACCATGGAGACAGGCAGACAGACAGACAGACGGGCTGTTACCATGGAGACAGACAGACAGACAGACGGGCTGTTACCATGAAGACAGACAGACAGACAAGCTGTTACCATGGAGACAGACAGACAGACAAGCTGTTACCATGGAGACAGACAAACAGACAGACAGACAGACAGACGGGCTGTTACCATGGAGACAGACAGACAGACAGACAGACAGACATGCTGTTACCATGGAGACAGACAGACGTGCTGTTACCATGGAGACAGACAGACAGACAAGCTGTTACCATGGAGACACACAGACAGACAGACAGACGGCTGTTACCATGGAGACAGACAGACAGACAGACAGACATGCTGTTACCATGGAGACAGACAGACATGCTGTTACCATGGAGACAGACAGACAGATGGGCTGTTACCATGGAGACGGACAGACAGACGGGCCTTTACCATGGAGACAGACAGACAGACAGACAGACAGACAGACGGGCTGTTACCATGGAGACAGACAGACAGGCGGGCTGTTACCATGGAGACAGACAGACGGGCTGTTACCATGGAGACAGACGGACAGACGGGCTGTTACCATGGAGACAGACAGATGGGCTGTTACCATGGAGACAGACAGACAGACAGACGGGCTGTTACCATGGAGACAGACGGACAGACAAGCTGTTACCATGGAGACAGACAGACAGACAGACAGACAGACAAACGGGCTGTTACCATGGAGACAGACAGACAGACAGACAGACGGGCTGTTACCATGGAGACAGACAAACAGACAGACAAGCTGTTGCCATGGAGACAGACAGACAGACAAGCTGTTACCATGGAGACAGACAGACAGACAGACAGACAGACAGACGGGCTGTTACCATGGAGACAGACAGACAGACATGCTGTTACCATGGAGACAGACAGACGTGCTGTTACCATGGAGACAGACAGACAGACGGGCTGTTACCATGGAGACAGACAGACAGACGGGCCGTTACCATGGAGACAGACAGACAGACGGTCTGTTACCATGGAGACAGACAGACAGGCGGGCTGTTACCATGGAGACAGACAGACGAGCTGTTACCATGGAGACAGACAGACGGGCTGTTACCATGGAGACAGACGGGCTGTTACCATGGAGACAGACAGATGGGCTGTTACCATGGAGACAAACAGACAGACAGACAGACAGACGGTCGTTACCATGGAGACAGACAGACAGACGGGCTGTTACCATGGAGACAGACAGACAGACAGACGGGCTGTTACCATGGAGACAGACAGACAGACAGACAGACGGGCTGTTACCATGGAGACAGGCAGACAGACAGACAGACGGGCTGTTACCATGGAGACAGACAGACAGACAGACAGATGGGCGGTTTACCATGAAGACAGACAGACAGACAAGCTGTTACCATGGAGACAGACAGACAGACAAGCTGTTACCATGGAGACAGACAAACAGACAGACAGACAGACAGACAGACATGCTGTTACCATGGAGACAGACAGACGTGCTGTTACCATGGAGACAGACAGACAGACAAGCTGTTACCATGGAGACAGACAGACAGACAGACAGACGGGCTGTTACCATGGAGACAGACAGACAGACAGACAGACATGCTGTTACCATGGAGACAGACAGACATGCTGTTACCATGGAGACAGACAGACAGATGGGCTGTTACCATGGAGACGGACAGACAGACGGGCCTTTACCATGGAGACAGACAGACAGACAGACAGACAGACTGGCTGTTGCCATGGAGACAGACAGACAGGCGGGCTGTTACCATGGAGACAGACAGACGGGCTGTTACCATGGAGACAGACGGACAGACGGGCTGTTACCATGGAGACAGACAGATGGGCTGTTACCATGGAGACAGACAGACAGACAGACGAGCTGTTACCATGGAGACAGACAGACAGACAGACAGACAGACGGGCTGTTACCATGGAGACAGACAGACAGACAGACAGACGGGCTGTTACCATGGAGACAGGCAGACAGACAGACAGACGGGCTGTTACCATGGAGACAGACAGACAGACAGATGGACTGTTACCATGGAGACAGACAGACAGACAAGCTGTTACCATGGAGACAGACAGACAGACAAGCTGTTACCATGGAGACAGACAGACAGACAGACAGACAGACGGGCTGTTACCATGGAGACAGACAGACAGATAGACAGACATGCTGTTACCATGGAGACAGACAGACGTGCTGTTACCATGGAGAGAGACAGACAGACAAGCTGTTACCATGGAGACAGACAGACAGACAGACAGAGAGACAGACAGACGGGCTGTTACCATGGAGACAGACAGACAGACAGACAGACATGCTGTTACCATGGAGACAGACAGACGTTCTGTTACCATCGAGACAGACAGACAGATGGGCTGTTACCATGGAGACAGACAGACAGATGGGCTTTCACCATGGAGACAGACAGACAGACGGGCTGTTACCATGGAGACAGGCAGACAGACAGACAGACGGGCTGCTACCATGGAGACAGACAGACAGACAGACGGGCTGTTACCATGAAGACAGACAGACAGACAAGCTGTTACCATGGAGACAGACAGACAGACAAGCTGTTACCATGGAGACAGACAAACAGACAGACAGACAGACAGACGGGCTGTTACCATGGAGACAGACAGACAGACAGACAGACAGACAGACAGACATGCTGTTACCATGGAGACAGACAGACGTGCTGTTACCATGGAGACAGACAGACAGACAAGCTGTTACCATGGAGCCAGACAGACAGACAGACAGACGGGTTGTTACCATGGAGACAGACAGACAGACAGACAGACGGGCTGTTACCATGGAGACAGACAGACAGACAGACGGGCTGTTACCATGGAGACAGACAGACAGACAAGCTGTTACCATGGAGACAGACAGACAGACAGACAGACAGACAGACAGACGGGCTGTTACCATGGAGACAGACAGACAGACATGCTGTTACCATGGAGACAGACAGACGTGCTGTTACCATGGAGACAGACAGACAGATGGGCTGTTACCATGGAGACAGACAGACAGACGGGCCGTTACCATGGAGACAGACAGACAGACGGTCTGTTACCATGGAGACAGACAGACAGGCGGGCTGTTACCATGGAGTCAGACAGACGAGCTGTTACCATGGAGACAGACGGGCTGTTACCATGGAGACAGACAGATGGGCTGTTACCATTGAGATAGACAGACAGACAGACAGACAGACGGTCGTTACCATGGAGACAGACAGACAGACGGGCTGTTACCATGGAGACAGACAGACAGACAGACAGACAGACGGGCTGTTACCATGGAGACAGGCAGACAGACAGACAGACGGGCTGTTACCATGGAGACAGACAGACAGACAGACGGGCTGTTACCATGAAGACAGACAGACAGACAAGCTGTTACCATGGAGACAGACAGACAGACAAGCTGTTACCATGGAGACAGACAAACAGACAGACAGACAGACAGACGGGCTGTTACCATGGAGACAGACAGACAGACAGACAGACAGACATGCTGTTACCATGGAGACAGACAGACGTGCTGTTACCATGGAGACAGACAGACAGACAAGCTGTTACCATGGAGACACACAGACAGACAGACAGACGGGCTGTTACCATGGAGACAGACAGACAGACAGACAGACAGACATGCTGTTACCATGGAGACAGACAGACATGCTGTTACCATGGAGACAGACAGACAGATGGGCTGTTACCATGGAGACGGACAGACAGACGGGCCTTTACCATGGAGACAGACAGACAGACAGACAGACGGGCTGTTACCATGGAGACAGACAGACAGGCGGGCTGTTACCATGGAGACAGACAGACGGGCTGTTACCATGGAGACAGACGGACAGACGGGCTGTTACCATGGAGACAGACAGATGGGCTGTTACCATGGAGACAGACAGACAGACAGACGGGCTGTTACCATGGAGACAGACGGACAGACAAGCTGTTACCATGGAGACAGACAGACAGACAGACAGACAAACGGGCTGTTACCATGGAGACAGACAGACAGACAGACAGACGGGCTGTTACCATGGAGACAGACAAACAGACAGACAAGCTGTTGCCATGGAGACAGACAGACAGACAAGCTGTTACCATGGAGACAGACAGACAGACAGACAGGCTGTTACCATGGAGACAGACAGACAGACAGACATACATGGTGTTACCATGGAGACAGACAGACAGACAAGCTGTTACCATGGAGACAGACAGACAGACAGACAGACAGGCTGTTACCATGGAGACAGACAGACAGACAGACATACATGGTGTTACCATGGAGACAGACAGACAGACGTGCTGTTACCATCGAGACAGACAGACAGATGGTCTGTTACCATGGAGACAGACAGACAGATGGGCTTTCACCATGGAGACAGACAGACAGACAGACAGACGGGCTGTTACCATGGAGACAGACAGACAGACAAGCTGTTACCATGGAGACAGACAGACAGACAGACGGGCTGTTACCATGGAGACAGACAGACATGCTGTTACCATGGAGACAGACAGACAGACAGACAGGCTGTTACCATGGAGACAGACAGACAGACAAGCTGTTACCATGGAGACAGACAGAAATACAGATAGACAGACAGACAGACGGGCTGTTACCATGGAGACAGACAGACAGACAGACATGCTGTTACCATGGAGACAGACAGATGTGCTGTTACCATGGAGACAGACAGACAGATGGGCTGTTACCATGGAGACAGACAGACAGACGGGCCGTTTCCATGGAGACAGACAGACAGATGGGCTGTTACCATGGAGACAGACAGACAGACGGGCCGTTACCATGGAGACAGACAGACAGACGGGCTGTTACCATGGAGACAGACAGACAGGCTGTTACCATGGAGACAGACAGATGGGCTGTTACCATGGAGACAGACAGATAGACGGGCTGTTACCATGGAGACAGACAGACAGACGGGCTGTTACCATGGAGACAGACAGACAGACAAACAGACGGGCTGTTACCATGGAGACAGACAGACGTGCTGTTACCATGGAGACAGACAGACAGACAAGCTGTTACCATGGAGACAGACAGACAGACGGGCCGTTACCATGGAGACAGACAGACAGACGGGCTGTTACCATGGAGACAGACAGACAGACAGACAGATGGGCTGTTACCATGGAGACAGGCAGACAGACAGACAGACGGGCTGTTACCATGGAGACAGACAGACAGACAAGCTGTTACCATGGAGACAGACAGACAGACAAGCTGTTACCATGGAGACAGACAGACAGACAGACGGGCCGTTACCATGGAGACAGACAGACAGATGGGCTGTTACCATGGAGACAGACAGACGGGCTGTTACCATGGAGACAGACAGACAGACGGGCTGTTACCATGGAGACAGACAGATGGGCTGTTACCATGGAGACAGACAGACAGACAGACAGATAGACGGCCGTTACCATGGAGACAGACAGACAGACGGGCTGTTACCATGGAGACAGACAGACAGACGGGCTGTTACCATGGAGACAGACAGACAGACAGACAGACATGCTGTTACCATGGAGACAGACAGACGTGCTGTTACCATGGAGACAGACAGACAGATGGGCTGTTACCATGGAGACAGACAGACAGATGGGCCTTTACCATGGAGACAGACAGACAGACAGACAGAGAGACAGAAAGACAGACGGGCTGTTACCATGGAGACAGACTGACGGGCTGTTACCATAGAGACAGACAGACAGACAAGCTGTTACCATGGAGACAGACAGACAGACAGACGGGCTGTTACCATGTAGACAGAAAGACAGACAGACATGCTGTTACCATGGAGACAGACAGACAGACAAGCTGTTACCATGGAGACAGACAGACAGACAGACGTGCTGTTACCATGGAGACAGACAGACAGACAAGCTGTTACCATGGAGACAAACAGACAGACAGACAGACGGGCTGTTACCATGGAGACAGACAGACATACAGACATGCTGTTACCATGGAGACAGACAGATGTGCTGTTACCATGGAGACAGACAGACAGATGGGCTGTTACCATGGAGACAGACAGACAGATGGGCCGTTACCATGGAGACAGACAGACAGACGGGCCGTTACCATGGAGACAGACAGACAGGCGGGCTGTTACCATGGAGACAGACAGACGGGCTGTTACCATGGAGACAGCATGTCTGTCTGTCTGTCTCCATGGTAACAGCCTGTCTGTCTGTCTGTCTGTCTGTCTGTCTGTCTGTCTGTCTCCATGGTAACAGCTTGTCTGTCTGTCTGTCTCCATGGCAACAGCTTGTCTATCTGTCTGTCTGTCTCCATGGTAACAGCCTGTCTGTCTGTCTGTCTGTCTGTCTGTCTGTCTCCGTGGTAACAGCCCGTCTGTCTGTCTGTCTGTCTGTCTCCATGGTAACAGCTTGTCTGTCTGTCTGTCTCCATGGTAACAGCCCGTCTGTCTGTCTGTCTGTCTCCATGGTAACAGCCCGTCTGTTTGTCTGTCTCTCTGTCTCCATGGTAACAGCCCGTCTGTCTGTCTGTCTGTCTGTCTCCATGGTAACAGCCCGTCTGTCTGTCTGTCTGTCTCTATGGTAACAGCTCGTCTGTTTGTCTGTCTGTCTGTCTCCATGGTAACAGCCCGTCTGTCTGTATGTCTGTCTCCATGGTAACAGCCCGTCTGTCTGTCTGTCTGTCTGTCTCCATGGTAACAGCCCGTCTGTCTGTCTGTCTCCATGGTAACGGCCGTCTGTCTGTCTGTCTGTCTGTCTGTCTGTCTCCATGGTAACAGCCCATCTGTCTGTCTCCATGGTAACAGCCCATCTGTCTGTCTGTCTCCATGGTAACGGCCGTCTGTCTGTCTGTCTGTCTGTCTGTCTGTCTGTCTGTCTGTCTGTCTCCATGGTAACAGCCCATCTGTCTGTCTCCATGGTAACAGCCCGTCTGTCTGTCTGTCTCAATGGTAACAGCCCGTCTATCTGTCTCCATGGTAACAGCCCGCCTGTCTGTTTGTCTCCATGGTAACAGCCCGTCTGTCTGTCTGTCTCCATGGTAACGGCCCGTCTGTCTGTCTGTCTCCATGGTAACAGCCCATCTGTCTGTCTGTCTCCATGGTAACAGCACATCTGTCTGTCTCCATGGTAACAGCATGTCTGTCTGTCTGTCTGTCTGTCTGTCTCCATGGTAACCGCCCGTCTGTCTGTCTGTCTGTCTGTCTGTCTCCGTGGTAACAGCTTGTCTGTCTGTCTGTCTCCATGGTAACAGCCCGTCTGTCTGTCTGTCTGTCTCCATGGTAACAGCTTGTCTGTCTGTCTGTCTCCATGGTAACAGCATGTCTGTCTGTCTGTCTGTCTCCATGGTAACAGCCCGTCTGTCTGTCTGTCTGTATCCATGGTAACAGCTTGTCTGTCTGTCTGTCTCCATGGTAACAGCCCGTCTGTCTGTCTGTCTGTCTCCATGGTAACAGCCCGTCTGTCTGTCTGTCTGTCTGTCTGTCTCCATGGTAACAGCTCGTCTGTTTGTCTTTCTGTCTGTCTCCATGGTAACAGCCCGTCTGTCTGTCTGTCTGTCTGTCTCCATGGTAACAGCCCGTCTGTCTGTCTGTCTGTCTGTCTCCATGGTAACAGCCCGTCTGTCTGTCTGTCTGTCTGTCTGTCTGTCTCCATGGTAACAGCCCGTCTGTCTGTCTGTATCCATGGTAACGGCCGTCTGTCTGTCTGTCTGTCTGTCTCCATGGTAACAGCCCGTCTGTCTGTCTCCATGGTAACAGCCCGCCTGTCTGTTTGTCTCCATGGTAACAGCCCGTCTGTCTCTCTGTCTCCATGGTAACGGCCCGTCTGTCTGTCTGTCTCCATGGTAACAGCCCATCTGTCTGTCTGTCTCCATGGTAACAGCACATCTGTCTGTCTCCATGGTAACAGCATGTCTGTCTGTCTGTCTGTCTGTCTCCATGGTAACCGCCCGTCTGTCTGTCTGTCTCCGTGGTAACAGCTTGTCTGTCTGTCTGTCTCCATGGTAACAGCCCGTCTGTCTGTCTGTCTGTCTCCATGGTAACAGCTTGTCTGTCTGTCTGTCTCCATGGTAACAGCATGTCTGTCTGTCTGTCTGTCTCCATGGTAACAGCCCGTCTGTCTGTCTGTCTGTCTCCATGGTAACAGCTTGTCTGTCTGTCTGTCTCCATGGTAACAGTCCGTCTGTCTGTCTGTCTGTCTCCATGGTAACAGCCCGTCTGTCTGTCTGTCTGTCTTTCTGTCTCCATGGTAAAGGCCCGTCTGTCTGTCCGTCTCCATGGTAACAGCTTGTCTGTCTGTCTGTCTCCATGGTAACAGCACGTCTGTCTGTCTCCATGGTAACAGCATGTCTGTCTGTCTGTCTCCATGGTAACAGCCCGTCTGTCTGTCTCCATGGTAACAGCCCGCCTGTCTGTCTGTCTGTCTGTCTGTCTCCATGGTAACAGCCTGTCTGTTTGTCTGTCTGTCTGTCTCCATGGTAACAGCCCTTCTGTCTGTCTGTCTGTCTGTCTCCAGGGTAGCTGTCTGCTGTGGATCCCTGGTTTTGGTCTCGCTGTGTTCGCTGTCCTCTACAGTGTGGGAACCATCTTAGCTCTGGCCAGGTACATTACCCATCAACCCTCAGTGATCACATGTTTAACTGACTACATTACCCATCATCCCTCAGTGATGAACTGTGTTTGGTTTCAGCACCATGTTCCTGATGGGTCCCTGTCGTCAGCTGTAGACCATGTGT
Organism: Sebastes schlegelii; assembly: GCA_014673565.1. Lineage (NCBI taxonomy): Eukaryota > Metazoa > Chordata > Actinopteri > Perciformes > Sebastidae > Sebastes > Sebastes schlegelii. The sequence goes on along the minus strand of VHQL01000699.1, from coordinate 53,842 downwards.
GCTATAGAGAGAGGCTTCGCCACCATCATCATGATAGTGAGTGATAGTACCAGTAGTAGTAGTACTGGTACTAGTTCTAGTACTACTAGTACTAGTACTAGTAGTACTAGTACTATAACTATAACTAGTAGTATGTAAGTATTGTCATTACTGTTGTGTAGTTTAATGTGAGGATAATAAAACCCTCTGTGTGTGCAGGTGTGTCTGGTGTTGACGCTGTGTGCTGCATTCTGGGTAATAAACATGACTGTATAATACGTTTATATATATATATATTATATATATAATATAGTTGTAGTTGTTGTGTTGTTAGTGTGTTTGAGACTTTTTTCAGATCTTTTTTTTTCAGACAGTTTTTACAGACTTCTTTTGTCCGCCATTTTTCAGACTTCTTTTGTCCGACATTTTTCAGTCATTTTCACATCTTTTTTTCGGGCTTTTTTTCCCAGACTTTTTTTCAGATCTTTTTTTTTGGACAGTTTTTACAGACGTCTTTTGTTCGACATTTTTCAGACTTCTTATGTCCGACATTTTTCAGACTTTTTTTCAGATCTTTTTTTTTGGACAGTTTTTTCAGACTTATTTTGTCCGACATTTTTCAGACTTTTTTTCTGGCTTTTTTTCAGATATTTTTTTTCGGACAGTTTTTTCAGACTTCTTTTGTCCGACATTTTTCAGACTTCTTTTGTCCGACATTTTTTTGACTTTTTTGGGGGCTTTTTTTCAGATCTTTTTTTTTCGGACAGTTTTTTCAGACTTCTTTTGTCCGACATTTTTCAGTCTTCTTTTGTCCGACATTTTTCAGACTTCTTTTGTCCGTCATTTTTTCAGATCTTTTTTTTCGGACAGTTTTTTCAAACTTCTTTTGTCCGACATTTTTCAGACTTCTTTTGTCCGTCATTTTTTCAGATCTTTTTTTTCGGACAGTTTTATCAGACTTCTTTTGTCCGACATTTTTCAGACTTCTTTTGTCCGACATTTTTTAGAATTTTTTTCAAGCTTTTTTTCAGATCTTTTTTTTCGGACAGTTTTTTCTGACTTCTTTTGTCCGACATTTTTCAGACTTCTTTTGTCCGACATTTTTCAGTCATTTTCAGATCTTTTTTTTCGGACAGTTTTTTCAGACTTCTTTTGTCCGACATTTTTCAGATATTTTTTCCAGACTTTTTTTGTGCTACAATTTTCAGACTTCTTTTGTCCGACATTTTTCAGACATTTTTTCGGGCTTTTTTTCCGGGTTTATTTTCAGACTTTTTTTCAGATCTTTTTTTTCGGACAGTTTTTTAAGACTTCTTTTGTCCGACATTTTTCAGACTTTTTTTTGGTCTTTTTTTCAGATCTTTTTTTTGGGACAGTTTTTTTCAGACTTCTTATGTCTGACATTTTTCAGTCATTTTCAGATTTTTTTTTTGGGACAGTTTTTTCAGACATATTTTGTCTGACATTTTTCAGACTTTTTTTCGAGCTTTTTTTCAGATCTTTTTTTTCGGACAGTTTTTTCAGACTTCTTTTGTCCGACATTTTTCAGACTTTTTTTCGGGCTTTTTTTCCAGACTTTTTTTAAGATCTTTTTTTTTCGGACAGTTTTTACAGACTTCTTTTGTCCGACATTTTTCAGACTTCTTTTGTCCGACATTTTTCAGACTTCTTTTGTCCGACATTTTTCAGACTTTTTTTCGGGCTTTTTTTCAGATCTTTTTTTTCGGACAGTTTTTTCAGACTTCTTTTGTCCGACATTTTTCAGACTTCTTTTGTCCGACATTTTTCAGACTTCTTTTGTCCGACATTTTTCAGACTTCTTTTGTCCGACATTTTTCAGACTTTTTTTTCGGACAGTTTTTTCAGACTTCTTTTGTCAGACATTTTCGGGCTTTTTTTCCAGACATTTTTTCAGATCTTTTTTTTCGGACAGTTTTTTCAGACTTCTTTTGTCCGACATTTTTCAGACTTCTTTTGTCCGACATTTTTTAGACTTCTTTTGACCGACATTTTTCAGACTTTTTTTCGGGCTTTTTTTCAGATATTTTTTTTGACAGTTTTTTCAGACTTCTTTTGTCCGACATTTTTCAGACTTCTTTTGTCCGACATTTTTTTGACTTCTTTTGTCCGACATTTTTCAGACTTTTTTTCCAGCCTTTTTTTCAGATATTTTTTTTTGGACAGTTTTTTCAGACTTCTTTTGTCCGACATTTTTCAGACTTCTTTTGTCCGACATTTTTCAGACTTTTTTTCGGGCTTTTTTTCAGATATTTTTTTTTGGACAGTTTTTTCAGACTTCTTTTGTCCGACATTTTTCAGACTTCTTTTGTCCGACATTTTTCAGACTTTTTTTCCAAACTTTTTTTCAGATCTTTTTTTTCGGACAGTTTTTTCAGAATTCTTTTGTCCAACATTTTTCAGACTTTTTTTCCAGCCTTTTTTTCAGATATTTTTTTTTGGACAGTTTTTTCAGACTTCTTTTGTCCGACAGTTTTCAGACTTCTTTTGTCCGACATTTTTCAGACTTTTTTCGGGCTTTTTTTCAGATATTTTTTTTTGGACAGTTTTTTCAGACTTCTTTTGTCCAACATTTTTCAGACTTCTTTTCGAGCTTTTTTTCCAGACTTTTTTTCAGATATTTTTTTTTGGACAGTTTTTACAGACGTCTTTTGTCCGACATTTTTCAGACTTATTTTCATATCATTTTTTTTGGACAGTTTTTTCAGACTTCTTTTGTCCGACATTTTTCAGACTTCTTTTGTCCGACATTTATCAGACTTCTTTTGTCCGAAATTTTTCAGACTTTTTTTCAGGTGTTTTTTCGGTCTTTTTTTCAGATCTTTTTTTTCTGAGAGTTTTTTCAGACTTCTTTTGTCCGACATTTTTCAGACTTTTTTTCGGGCTTTTTTTCAGATCTTTTTTTTTCGGACAGTTATTTCAGATCTTTTTTTGTCCGACATTTTTCAGACTTTTTTTCGGGCTTTTTTTCAGATCTTTTTTTTTTGGACAGTTTTTTCAGATCTTTTTTTTGGACAGTTTTTTCAGACTTCTTTTGTCCGACATTTTTCAGAATTCTTTTGTCCGACATTTTTCAGACTTTTTTTCGGGCTTTTTTTCAGATCTTTTTTTTTCGGACCGTTTTTTCAGACTTCTTTTGTCCGACATTTTTCAGACTTTTTTTCGGGCTTTTTTTCCAGACTTTTTTTTCTTATATATATTTTTCTTCAAAATAATGCTTCTTTTCAAGAATATGGCTGGTATTGATCTGTATATCTTTATAACTATAAAAAAAATGATTTTCATAACATACTTGATCATTGTATCTCCCATGGCAGGTAAATATGAGTTGAATGCAACTGGCATTACTCAACACACAGCTTCACAACGGTCACCAGACACTGCTGCGAAGCAATACTGCCACTTTTCTGGACATTTAAATTTTGTTTTCCATACGTCATTTTGAATATTCATACATATCCTTTTAAGTATGACAGTGATGTCATCGTCCTTTGATGTGATGTCATCGTCCTTTGATGTGATGTCATCGTCCTTTAATGTGATGTCATCGTCCTTTGATGTTGTCACACATTCTGGAACATTAGTCTATTTTGGATAGACACATTGAAGCGTGCTGCCACAATACACTCACAGTTGACTTCTCTACTCAGTTGGATATTTGTAACATCCATATTTTTTTCTTCAGAATAATGCTTCTTTTCAAGAATATATCTGGTATTGATCTGTAGTTGTTTTTTACTTTAAAAATAATGTATTGTCATGAAATACTTGATCATTGTATCTCCCATGCCAGGTACACAGGAGTTGGATGCAACTCGCACAACGGTCACCAGACACTGCTGCACAGCAATACTGCAACTTTTCTGGACATTTAAATGTAGTTTTCCATACATCATTTCGAATATTCATACATATATTCATCATGTATTACAGTGATGTCATCGTCCTTCGATTAGATGTCATCGTCCTTTGATGTGATGAAATCATCCTTAGATGTTTTCACACATTCTGGAACATTAGTCTAGTTTGGGTAGACATTTGAAGCGTGCTGCTAAAATACACTCACAGTTGACAATCTCTACTCAGTTGGATATTTGTATCATACATATTTTTTTCTTCAAAATAATGCTTCTTTTCAATAATATGGTTGGTATTAATCTGTATTTGTTTTTAACTTTAAAAAAAATGTATTGTCATGAAATACTTGATCATTGTATCTCCCATGCCAGGTAAATATGAGTTGGATGCAACTCGCATTGCTCAACACACAACATACACCAGACACTGCTGCACAGCAACACTGCCACTTTTCTGGACATTTAAATGTCGTTTTCCATACATCATTTCGAATATTCATAGATATCCTTTTATTTATTTCAGTGATGTCATCGTCCTCTGATGTGATGTCATCGTCCTTTGATGTGATGTCATCGTCCTTTGATGTGATGTCATCGTCCTTTGATGTGATGTCTTCGTCCTTCGATTAGATGTCATCGTCCTTTGATGTGATGAAATCATCCTTAGATGTTTTCACACATTCTGGAACATTAGTCTAGTTTGGGTAGACATTTGAAGCGTGCTGCTAAAATACACTCACAGTTGACAATCTCTACTCAGTTGGATATTTGTATCATACATATTTTTTTCTTCAAAATAATGCTTCTTTTCAATAATATGGTTGGTACTAATCTGTATTTGTTTTTAACTTTAAAAAAAATGTATTGTCATGAAATACTTGATCATTGTATCTCCCATGCCAGGTAAATATGAGTTGGATGCAACTCGCATTGCTCAACACACAACATACACCAGACACTGCTGCACAGCAACACTGCCACTTTTCTGGACATTTAAATGTAGTTTTCCATACATCATTTCGAATATTCATAGATATCCTTTTATTTATTTCAGTGATGTCATCGTACTCTGATGTGATGTCATCATCCTTTCAAATCAAATCAAATCAATTTATTTTTGTATAGCGTCAAATCACAACAGAAGTTATCTCAAGATGCTTTATCTATAGAGCAGGTCCATGACCGTACACCAGAGTTTAGAGACCCAACAGAATCCACCAAGCGCACTGTGGCCAGGAAAAACTCCCCGATTACTGGGAAGAAACCTGGAGCAGAACCGGGCGCCGGGCGGGCGGCCATCTGCCGAGACCGGCTGGGGGGATAGATAGATAGAGATAAAGAGAGAGAGAGAGAGAGAGAGAGAGCGAGAGAGAGAGATAGAGAGAGAGATAGCTAGAGAGAGAGAGAGAGAGAGAGATAGAGAAGCAGCCACAATAGCAGTCTAGCAGCTGTAATAGCTAATACAAGTAGGACTGATAACACAAAACCAACAGTGGTGGATGGAAAAAGTGATAACAACTATCGGAAAGCCAGCACTGTCCAGCATCTCTCCTCAGTACGTCCATGTGTGTTGGTGTGGGACGTCCCTGCGATCGATGCCCGTGCGTTGGTTCCTGCAGCATCAGCATGCTTGCTGGGAGCTCTTGATGTCTTTGGCAGTGATTGAGAAGTGTTATTCTCCAGGCTGCCACATTGTCACTAGGTGTTGGAAATCCCTCGTTAGCATTGGTAGTCCCTCGTACAGACGTAGTTAATTAGGGATGGTAGCAGTTGGTGTCAAGCAGGCACAGACGCGGCAGCAGATGCAGCCACAGTACCGGAGACCACCAAGATCCAGGTGAAACCCCGCTCCAAGTGTACCCCTGCTCCAGGTATAACCTCGCTCCAGGTGTGATCCCGCTCCAGGTATGACCTCGCTCCAGGTGTGACCCCGCTCCACGGTTAGCTGTGAGATAAGGAGGCACAAGGACTCCCGGGAGGGAATGAAGTTAGTAACAACATGGACATGGGACATGAGTATATACAGAAGGAGAGGGGAGCTCAGTGTGTCATAGGAAGTCCCTTATGACAGTGTGTCATAGGAAGTCCCCCGGCAGTCTATGCCTATAGCAGCTTAAGTATAAGCGTTATCAAAGAGGAAAGTCTTTAGCCTACTCTTAAATGTAGAGACGGTGTCTGCCTCCCGGACTGAAACTGGGAGCTGGTTCCAGAGAAGAGGAGCTTGATAGCTGAAGGCTCTTGCTCCCATTCTACTTTTGGAGACTCTAGGAACCTCAAGTAACCCTGCATTCTGTGAGCGCAGTGCTCTAGTGGGGTAGTAGGGTACTACGAGCTCTTTAAGATATGATGGGGCCTGACCGTTTAGCGCTTTGTAGGTTAGGAGGACGATTTTAAAATCTATTCTGGATTTTACAGGCAGCCAGTGCAGAGAAGCTAATACAGGCGTAAAATGATCTCTTTTTCTAGTTCTAGTCAGTACACGTGCTGCAGAATTCTGGATCAACTGGAGAGTCTTAAGAGACTTATTGGAGCAGCCTGATAATAAGGAATTGCAGTAATCGAGTCTAGAGGTAACAAATGCATGGACTAATTTTTCTGCATCATTTTGACACAGGATGTGCCTGATCTTCGCAATGTTACGTAGATGAAAGAAGGCAGTCCGTGAGGTTTGTTTTATGTGAGAGTTAAAGGACATATCCTGGTCGAAGACAACTCCCAGATTCCTTACGGTGGTGCTGGAGGCCAGGGCAATGCCATCTAAAGTAACTATATCATTAGATAATTTGTTTCGGAGGTGCTCAGGGCCTAATACAATAACTTCAGTTTTGTCTGAGTTTAACATCAGGAAATTGCAGGTCATCCAGGTTTTTATGTCCTTAAGGCATGCTTGAAGTTTAGTTAACTGGTTTGTTTCGTCTGGCTTGATTGATAGATATAATTGGGTATCATCTGCATAACAATGAAAGTTTATGGAGTGTTTTCTAATAACATTGCCTAAGGGAAGCATATATAAGGTAAATAGAATTGGTCCAAGTACAGAACCCTGTGGAACTCCGTGACTAACTTTGGCGTGCATGGAGGACTCATCGTTGACATGTACAAACTGAGATCGATCTGATAAATAGGACTTAAACCAACTTAGTGCAGTTCCTTTAATGCCAATTAAATGTTCCAGTCTTTGTAATAGGATGTGATGGTCAATGGTGTCGAAAGCAGCACTGAGATCTAGCAAGACAAGGACAGAGACAAGTCCTTTGTCCGATGCCATTAGAAGGTCATTTGTAATTTTCATTAGTGCTGTCTCTGTGCTATGGTGCACTCTAAATCCTGACTGATAATCTTCGAATAAATGATTGTTCTGTAGAAAGTCACACAGCTGACTGGCAACTACTTTCTCGAGTATTTTGGAGGTAAAGGGAAGGTTAGATATAGGTCTATAATTGGCTAGGACCTCTGGATCAAGAGTGGGCTTTTTAAGAAGAGGTTTAATTACAGCTACTTTAAAGGACTGTGTTACATAGCCTGTTAGTAAAGACACATTGATCATATCCAGTAAAGAGGTGCTAACTAGAGGTAAAACTTCTTTAAGCAGTCTAGTTGGAATAGGGTCTAGGAGACAGGTAGATGGTTTAGATGAAGAGATCAGTGAGGTTAATTTGTGGAGATCGATAGGAGAAAAGCAGTCTAAATATATATCAGGTTGTACAGCTGTTTCTAAGGTTCCTAATTTTGAGGATAAGTTGGTGCCAGTTGACGGTAGGAGGTGATTAATTTTGTCTCTAATAGTTATGATTTTATCATTAAAGAAACTCATGAAGTCACTACTACTGAGGGTTGTAGGAATACATGGCTCGGTAGAGCTGTGACTTTCTGTCAGCCTGGCTACAGTGCTGAATAGAAACCTAGGGTTCTTCTTATTTTTCTCTATCAATGCTGAGTAATGGGCTGCTCTGGCATCACAGAGAGCCTTCCTATATGTTTTAAGACTATCTTGCCAGACTAAATGAGATTCTTCCTGTTTGGTGGAACGCCATATCCTTTCCAGTTTCCTCGATGCTTGCTTTAATTTGCGTGTTTGAGAGTTATACCATGGAGCTGACTTCCTTTGTTTTATTAACTTCTTTTTTAGAGGGGCAACAGAATCAAGTGTGACTCGCAGTGAGTCTGTAGCACTATCTACAAGATGATCAATTTGGGTAGGGCTAAAATTAACATACGAGTCCTCTGTTATATTGAGACATGGTATTGAATTTAATGCTGATGGAATCGCTTCCTTAAATTTAGCTACAACACTATCGGATAGACATCTAGTGTACACACTTTTATCTAATGGTGTATAGTCTAGTAATAAGAATTCAAAAGTGATTAAATAATGGTCTGATAAAAGAGAGTTCTGTGGAAAAACAATTAAATGTTCAATTTCAACGCCATATGACATAACGAGGTCGAGGGTGTGGTTAAAGCGGTGAGTGGGTTTATGCACGTTCTGCAAGAAACCAATTGAATCTAATAAAGAGATAAACGCAGTACTGAGGCTATCATTATCAACGTCCACATGAATATTAAAATCACCTACTATAATGACTTTATCTGTTTTCAGGACTAAGCTTGATAGAAACTCTGAGAATTCAGATAGAAATTCAGAATATGGGCCTGGAGCGCGGTACACTATAACAAATACAATTGGCTGTAGTGCTTTCCAGGTTGGGTGTGAAAGACTAAGAACAAGGCTTTCAAATGAGTTATAATTTAGTTTAGTTTTAGGGTTTATTAATAGGCTTGAATCGAAGATGGCTGCAACTCCACCTCCTCGGCCGGTGTCTCGAGGAATGTGAGTATTAATATGACTCGGGGGAGTGGATTCGTTTAGGCTGACATATTCTTCCTGACACAGCCAGGTTTCAGTAAGACAAAATAAATCAATGTGATTATCTGATATTAAATCATTTACTAGTAGAGCTTTAGATGACAGAGATCTGATATTTAAGAGTCCACATTTAATTCTCCTGTTTTGTTGCTTTATTGCAGTGCTAGTGTTAGATTTTATTAGATTATTATGTTTAGCTCCTCTTCTGTTTACTTTTGATTTAATTAATTTAGGTGGGGCAGACACAGTCTCAGTTAGGTTTGGGGTTAAGCTATGGGTGGGTAACTGCTCTAGTGGAAGCGCAGAGAAGTGTGTAAGACTGCAGCTCTGCGTCCTGGAATGACCTCTGGTTTGTCATGGATTTGTTCCACCAACAATCTTGGTCAGATTTCTGGATAAGAGAGCCGCACCATCCAAAGTAGGATGAATGCCGTCTCTCCTAATCAGACCAGGAATTCCCCAGAAAGGGTTCCAATTGTCAATGAAGCCCACATCGTTTGCTGGACACCACCACGACAGCCAGCTTTGGAATGACTTCATGCGGCTATACATGTCGTCACTGGTCAGGTTGGGGAGGGGACCAGAAAAACTACGGAGTCGGACATTGTTTTTGCGTATGCACACACCGATTGGACATTAACTTTAGTGACCTCCGATCGACGTAACCGAGTGTCATTACCGCCGACGTGAATAACAATCTTACTGTATTTACGTTTATCCTTAGCAAGCAGTTTCAGTTGATCTGTAGTTGTTTTTAACTTTAAAAACAAATTATTGTCTTAACATACTTGATCATTGTATCTCCCATGCCAGGTAAATATGAGTTGGATGCAACTCGCATTGCTCAACACACAGCTTCACAATGTACACCAGACACTGCTGCACAGCAACACTGCCACTTTTCTTGACATTTAAATTTAGTTTTCCATACATCATTTCGAATATTCATACATATCCTTTTATTTATTTCAGTGATGTCATCGTACTCTGATGTGATGTCTTCGTCCTATGATGTGATGTCATCATCCTTTGATGTGATGTCATCGTCTTTTGATGTGATGTTATCGTCCTTTGATGTGATGTCTTCGTCCTTTGATGTAATGTCATCGTCCTTTGATGTGATGTCATCGTCCTTTGATGTTTTCACAAATTCTGGAACATTAGGCTCGTTTGGATAGACACATTGAAGCGTGCTGCCACAATACACTCACAGTTGACTTCTCTACTCAGTTGGATATTTGTAACATACATATTTTTTTCTTCAAAATAATGCTTCTTTTCAAGAATATATCTGGTATTGATCTGTAGTTGTTTTTTACTTTAAAAATAATGTATTGTCATGAAATACTTGATCATTGTATCTCCCATGCCAGGTAAATATGAGTTGGATGCAACTCGCATTGCTCAACACAAAACATACACCAGACATTGCTGCACAGCAACACTGACACTTTTCTGGACATTTAAATGTAGTTTTCCATACATCATTTCGAATATTCATAGATATCCTTTCATTTATTTCAGTGATGTCATCGTCCTCTGATGTGATGTCATCGTCCTTTGATGTGATGTCATCGTCCTCTGATGTGATGTCATTGTCCTTTGATGTGATGTATTTTCCTTTGATGTGATGTCATCATCCTTTGATGTGATGTCATCTTCCTTTGATGTTTTCACACATTCTGGAACATTAGGCTAGTTTGGATAGACACATTGAAGCGTGCTGCCACAATACACTCACAGTTGACTTCTCTACTCAGTTGGATATTTGTAACATCCATGTTTTTTTCTTCAAAATAATGCTTCTTTTCAAGAATTTATCTGGTATTGATCTGTAGTTGTTTTTAACTTTAAAAACAAATTATTGTCTTAACATACTTGAGCATTGTATCTCCCATGCCAGGTAAATATGAGTTGGATGCAACTCGCATTGCTCAACACACAGCTTCACAATGTACACCAGACACTGCTGCACAGCAACACTGCTACTTTTCTGGACATTTAAATTTAGTTTTCCATACATCATTTTGAAAATTCATACATGCCTTTTCATGTATTACAGTGATGTCATCATCCTTTAATGATATGTCATCGTCCTTTGATGTGATGACATCGTCCTTTGATGTTTTCACACATTCTGGAACATTAGGCTAGTTTGGGTATGCATTTAAAGCGTGCTGCTAAAATACACTCACAGTAGACAATCTTTACTCAGTTGGATATTTGTAACATACATATATTTTTCTTCAAAATAATGCTTCATTTCAAGAATATGGCTGGTATTGATCTGTATATCTTTAGAACTATAAGAAAAATGATTTTCATAACATACTTGATCATTGTATCTCCCATGCCAGGTAAATATGAGTTGGATGCAACTGGCATTGCTCAACACACAGCTTCACAACGGTCACCAGACACTGCTGCGAAGCAATACTGCCACTTTTCTGGACATTTAAATTTTGTTTTCCATACATCATTTTGAATATTCATACATATCCTTTTAAGTATGACAGTGATGTCATCGTCCTTTGATGTGATGTCATCGTCCTTTGATGTGATGTCATCGTCCTTTGATGTGATGTCATCGTCCTTTAATGTGATGTCATCGTCCTTTGATGTGATGTCATCGTCTTTTGATGTTTTCACACATTCTAGAACATTAGGCTAGTTTGGATAGACACATTGAAGCGTGCTGCCACAATACACTCACAGTTGACTTCTCTACTCAGTTGGATATTTGTAACATCCATATTTTTTTCTTCAAAATAATGTTTTTTTTTAAGAATATATCTGGTATTGATCTGTAGTTGTTTTTAACTTTAAAAACAAATTATTGTCTTAACATACTTGATCATTGTATCTCCCATGCCAGGTAAATATGAGTTGGATGCAACTCGCATTGCTCAACACACAATATACACCAGACACTGCTGCACAGCAACACTGCCACTTTTCTGTACATTTAAATTTAGTTTTCCATACATCATTTCGAATATTCATACATATCCTTTTATTTATTTCAGTGATGTCATCGTACTCTGATGTGATGTCTTCTTCCTTTCATGTGATGTCATCGTCCTTTCATGTGATGTCATCGTCCTTTGATGTTTTCACACATTCTGGAACATTAGGCTAGTTTGGATAGACACATTGAAGCATGCTGCCACAATACACTCACAGTTGACTTCTCTACTCAGTTGGATATTTGTAACATCCATATTTTTTTCTTCAAAATAATGCTTCTTTTCAAGAATATATCTGGTATTGATCTGTAGTTGTTTTTAACTTTAAAAACAAATTATTGTCTAAACATACTTGATCATTGTATCTCCCATGCCAAGGAAATATGAGTTGGATGCAACTCGCATTGCTCAACACAGCTTCACAATGTACACCAGACACTGCTGCACAGCAACACTGCTACTTTTCTGGACATTTAAATTTAGTTTTCCATACATCATTTTGAAAATTCATACATGCCGTTTCATGTATTACAGTGATATCATCATCCTTTAATGATATGTCATCGTCCTTTGATGTGATGACATCGTCCTTTGATGTGATGACATCGTCCTTTGATGTTTTCACACATTCTGGAACATTAGGTTAGTTTGGGTATACATTTGAAGCGTGCTGCTAAAATACACTCACAGTAGACAATCTTTATTCAGTTGGATATTTGTAACATACATATATTTTTCTTCAAAATAATGCTTATTTTCAAGAATATGGCTGGTATTGATCTGTATATCTTTATAGCTATAAAAAAATGATTTTCATAACATACTTGATCATTGTATCTCCCATGCCAGGTAAATATGAGTTGGATGCAACTGGCATTGCTCAACACACAGCTTCACAACGGTCAACAGACACTACTGCGAAGCAATACTGCCACTTTTCTGGGCATTTAAATTTTGTTTTCCATACGTCATTTTGAATATTCATACATATCCTTATAAGTATGACAGTGATGTCATCGTCTTTTGATGTTGTCACACATTCTGGAATATTAGGCTATTTTGGATAGACATATTGAAGCGTGCTGCCACAATACACTCACAGTTGACTTCTCTACTCAGTTGGATATTTGTAACATACATATTTTTTTCTTCAAAATAATGCTTCTTTTCAATAATATGGCTGGCTTTAATCTGTATTTGTTTTTAACTTTAAAAAAAATGTATTGTCATGAAATACTTGATCATTGTATCTCCCATGCCAGGTAAATATGAGTTGGATGCAACTCGCATTGCTCAACACACAACATACACCAGACACTGCTGCACAGCAACACTGCCACTTTTCTGGACATTTAAATGTCGTTTTCCATACATCATTTCGAATATTCATAGATATCCTTTTATTTATTTCAGTGATGTCTTCGTCCTTTGATGTGATGTCATCGTCCTTTGATGTGATGTCTTCGTCCTTTGATGTGATGTCAACGTACTTTAATGTGATGTCATCGTCTTTTGATGTTTTCACACATTCTGGAACATTAGGCTAGTTTGGATAGACACATTAAAGCGTGCTGCCACAATACACTCACAGTTGACAATCTGTACTCAGTTGGATATTTGTAACATACATATTTTTTTCTTCAAAATAATGCTTCTTTTCAAGAATATGGCTGGTATTAATCTGTATTTGTTTTTAACTTTAAAAAAAATGTATTGTCATGAAATACTTGATCATTGTATCTCCCATGCCGGGTAAATATGAGTTGGATGCAACTCGCATTGCTCAACACACAACATACACCAGACACTGCTGCGAAGCAATACTGCCACTTTTCTGGACATTTAAATTTTGTTTTCCATACGTCATTTTGAATATTCATACATATCCTTTTAAGTATGACAGTGATGTCATCGTCCTTTGATGTGATGTCATCGTCCTTTGATGTGATGTCATCGTCCTTTGATGTGATGTCATCGTCCTTTGATGTGATGTCATCGTTTTTTGATGTTTTCACACATTCTGGAACATTAGGCTAGTTTGGATAGACACATTGAAGCGTGCTGCCACAATACACTCACAGTTGACTTCTCTACTCAGTTGGATATTTGTAACATCCATATTTTTTTCTTCAAAATAATGCTTTTTTTTTAAGAATATATCTGGTATTGATCTGTAGTTGTTTTTAACTTTAAAAACAAATTATTGTCTTAACATACTTGATCATTGTATCTCCCATGCCAGGTAAATATGAGTTGGATGCAACTGGCATTGCTCAACACACAGCTTCACAACGGTCACCAGACACTGCTGCGAAGCAATACTGCCACTTTTCTGGACATTTAAATTTTGTTTTCCATACGTCATTTTGAATATTCATGCATATCCTTTTAAGTATGACAGTGATGTCATCGTCTTTTGATGATATGTTATCGTCCTTTGATGTGATGACATCGTCCTTTGATGTGATGACATCGTCCTTTGATGTTTTCACACATTCTGGAACATTAGGCTAGTTTGGGTATACATTTGAAGCGTGCTGCTAAAATACACTCACAGTAGACAATCTTTATTCAGTTGGATATTTGTAACATACATATTTTTTTCTTCAAAATAATGCTTCTTTTCAAGAATATGGATGGTATTAATCTGTATTTGTTTTTTACATTAAAAAAAATGTATTGTCATAAAATACTTGATCATTGTATCTCCCATGCCAGGTAAACAGGAGTTGGATGCAACTCGCACAACGGTCACCAGACACTGCTGCACAGCAATACTGCAACTTTTCTGGACATTTAAATGTAGTTTTCCATACGTCATTTCGAATATTCATACATATATTCATCATGTATTACAGTGATGTCATCGTCCTTCGATTAGATGTCATCGTCCTTTGATGTGATGAAATCATCCTTAGATTTTTTTCACACATTCTGGAACATTAGGCTAGTTTGGGTAGACATTTGAAGCGTGCTGCTAAAATACACTTACAGTTAACAATCTCTACTCAGTTGGATATTTGTAACATACATATTTTTTTACTCAAAATAATGTTTCTTTTCAATAATATGGCTGGTATTAATCTGTATTTGTTTTTAACTTTAAAAAAAATGTATTGTCATGAAATACTTGATCATTGTATCTCCCATGCCAGGTAAATATGAGTTGGATGCAACTCGCATTGCTCAACACACAACATACACCAGACACTGCTGCGAAGCAATACTGCCACTTTTCTGGACATTTAAATTTTGTTTTCCATACGTCATTTTGAATATTCATACATATCCTTTTAAGTATGACAGTGATGTCATCGTCCTTTGATGTGATGTCATCGTCCTTTGATGTGATGTCATCGTTTTTTGATGTTTTCACACATTCTGGAACATTAGGCTAGTTTGGATAGACAC
The DNA here is from genome assembly GCA_014673565.1 of Sebastes schlegelii. Lineage (NCBI taxonomy): Eukaryota > Metazoa > Chordata > Actinopteri > Perciformes > Sebastidae > Sebastes > Sebastes schlegelii. Next base: position 38,744 of record VHQL01000699.1, on the reverse strand, counting down.
ATTGAAGCGTGCTGCCACAATACACTCACAGTTGACTTCTCTACTCAGTTGGATATTTGTAACATCCATATTTTTTTCTTCAAAATAATGCTTTTTTTTTAAGAATATATCTGGTATTGATCTGTAGTTGTTTTTAACTTTAAAAACAAATTATTGTCTTAACATACTTGATCATTGTATCTCCCATGCCAGGTAAATATGAGTTGGATGCAACTGGCATTGCTCAACACACAGCTTCACAACGGTCACCAGACACTGCTGCGAAGTAATACTGCCACTTTTCTGGACATTTAAATTTTGTTTTCCATACGTCATTTTGAATATTCATGCATATCCTTTTAAGTATGACAGTGATGTCATCGTCTTTTGATGATATGTTATCGTCCTTTGATGTGATGACATCGTCCTTTGATGTGATGACATCGTCCTTTGATGTTTTCACACATTCTGGAACATTAGGCTAGTTTGGGTATACATTTGAAGCGTGCTGCTAAAATACACTCACAGTAGACAATCTTTATTCAGTTGTATATTTGTAACATACATATATTTTTCTTCAAAATAATGCTTCTTTTCAAGAATATGGCTGGTATTGATCTGTATATCTTTATAGCTATAAAAAAATGATTTTCATAACATACTTGATCATTGTATCTCCCATGCCAGGTAAATATGAGTTGGATGCAACTGGCATTGCTCAACACACAGCTTCACAACGGTCACCAGACACTACTGCGAAGCAATACTACCACTTTTCTGGACATTTAAATTTTGTTTTCCATACGTCATTTTGAATATTCATGCATATCCTTTTAAGTATGACAGTGATGTCATCGTCTTTTGATGTTGTCACACATTCTGGAATATTAGGCTATTTTGGATAGACATATTGAAGCGTGCTGCCACAATACACTCACAGTTGACTTCTCTACTCAGTTGGATATTTGTAACATCCATATTTTTTTCTTCAAAATAATGCTTTCTTTTAAGAATATATCTGGTATTGATCTGTAGTTGTTTTTAACTTTAAAAACAAATTATTGTCTTAACATACTTGATCATTGTATCTCCCATGCCAGGTAAATATGAGTTGGATGCAACTCGCATTGCTCAAAACACAGCTTCACAATGTACACCAGTCACTGCTGCACAGCAACACTGCCACTTTTCTGGACATACTGCAAAAGTATCCAAAGGCCTCAGAATGAACATTGCCGCAATCACACTGACTAGGAAGCTGGATATCAGCATGCTGCGCAGCACATTTTAGTCTATCGCAGCCGAGGACTCCTTTCATTTAACTTGGACATAATGATCAGGGGAGAGCGCGAACGCAGTCCCCCACTACCAGAAATTATGCAGTTGAGATTCCCACATTTCAAAAAGTCTGGAAAAAATATCTGAAAAATGTCGGAAAAAAGAAGTCTGAAAAAACTGTCCGAAAAAAAATATCTGAAAAAAAAGTCTGGAAAAAAAGCCCGAAAAAAAGTCTGAAAAAAAAAGACTGAAAAATGTCGGACAAAAGAAATCTCAAAAATGTCGGACAAAAGAAGTCTGAAAAAACTGTCCAAAAAAAAGATCTGAAAAAACTGTCCGAAAAAAAAAGATCTGAAAAAAAGCCCGAAAAAAAGTCTGAAAAATGTCGGGCAAAAGAAGTCTGAAAAAACTGTCCAAAAGATCTGAAAAAAAGTCTGGAAATAAAGCCCGAAAAAAAGCCCGAAAAAAAGTCTGAAAAATGTTGGACAAAAGAAGTCTGAAAATTGTAGGACAAAAGAAGTCTGAAAAAAAAGTCCGAAAAAAAGTCTGGAAATAAAGCCCGAAAAAAAGCCAGAAAAAAAGTCTGAAAAATGTCGGACAAAAGAAGTCTGAAAATTGTAGGACAAAAAAAGTCTGGAAAAAATATCTGAAAAATGTCGGACAAAAGAAGTCTGAAAAAACTGTCCGAAAAAAAATGTCTGAAAAAAAGTCTGGAAAAAAAGCCCGAAAAAAAGTCCGAAAAAAAAGACTGAAAAATGTCGGACAAAAGAAATCTGAAAAATGTCGGACAAAAGAAGTCTGAAAAAAATGTCCGAAAAAAAAGTCTGGAAAAAAAGCCCGAAAAAGTCTAAAAAATGTCGGACAAAAGAAGTCTGAAAAAACAGTCCGAAAAAAAAGATCTGAAAAAAAACCCGAAAAAAAGTCTGAAAAATGTCGGACAAAAGAAGTCTGAAAAAACTGTCCAAAAAAAAGTCTGTAAAAAAAGCCCGAAAAAACGTCTGAAAAATGTCAGACAAAAGAAGTCTGAAAAAACTGTCCGAAAAAAAATATCTGAAAAAAAGCCCGAAAAAAAGTCAAAAAAATGTCGGACAAAAGAAGTCTGGAAAATGTCGGACAAAAGAAATCTAAAAAAACTGTCCGAAAAAAAATATCTGAAAAAAAGCCAGAAAAAAAGTCTGAAAAATGTCGGACAAAAGAAGTCTGAAAAAACTGTCCAAAAAAAAACATCTGAAAAAAAGTCTGAAAAATGTCGGACAAAAGAAGTCTGAAAAATGTCGGATAAAAGACGTTTGTAAAAACTGTCCGAAAAAAAAGATCTGAAAAAAAGTCTGAAAAATGTCGGACAAAAGAAGTCTGAAAAATGTCGGATAAAAGACGTTTGTAAAAACTGTCCGAAAAAAAAGATCTGAAAAAAAGTCTGGGAAAAAAAGCCCGGAAAAAAGATCTGAAAATGACTGAAAAATGTCGGACAAAAGAACTCTGAAAAATGTCGGACAAAAGAAGTCTGTAAAAACTGTCTGAAAAAAAAGATCTGAAAAAAAGTCTCAAACACACTAACAACACAACAACTACAACTATATTATATATAAAATATATATATATAAACGTATAATACAGTCATGTTTATTACCCAGAATGCAGCACACAGCGTCAACACCAGACACACCTGCACACACAGAGGGTTTTATTATCCTCACATTAAACTACACAACAGTAATGACAATACTTACATACTACTAGTTATAGTTATAATACTAGTACTACTAGTACTAGTACTAGTACCAGTACTACTACTACTGGTACTATCACTCACTATCATGATGACGGTGGCGAAGGCTCTCTCTATAGCACACATGGTCTTCAGCTGACGACAGGGACACATCAGGAACATGGTGCTGGAACCAAACACAGTTCATCACTGAGGGATGATGGGTAATGTAGTCAGTTAAACATGTGATCACTGAGGGTTGATGGGTAATGTACCTGGCCAGAGCTAAGATGGTTCCCACACTGTAGAGGACAGCGAACACAGCGAGACCAAAACCAGGGATCCACAGCAGACAGCTACCCTGGAGAAAGACAGACAGACAGACAGACGGGCTGTTACCATGGAGACAGACAGACAGACAGACAGACGGGCTGTTACCATGGAGACAGACAGACAGACAAACAGACGGGCTGTTACCATGGAGACAGACAGACAGACAGACAGATGGGCTGTTACCATGGAGACAGACAGACAGACAGACGGGCTGTTACCATGGAGACAGACAGACAGACAAGCTGTTACCATGGAGACAGACAGACAGACAGACAGACAGACGGGCTGTTACCATGGAGACAGACAGACAGACATGCTGTTACCATGGAGACAGACAGACGTGCTGTTACCATGGAGACAGACAGACAGATGGGCTGTTACCATGGAGACAGACAGACAGACGGGCCGTTACCATGGAGACAGACAGACAGACGGGCTGTTACCATGGAGACAGACAGACAGGCGGGCTGTTACCATGGAGACAGACAGACGGGCTGTTACCATGGAGACAGACGGGCTGTTACCATGGAGACAGACAGATGGGCTGTTACCATGGAGACAAACAGACAGACAGACAGACAGACGGTCGTTACCATGGAGACAGACAGACAGACGGGCTGTTACCATGGAGACAGACAGACAGACAGACGGGCTGTTACCATGGAGACAGACAGACAGACGGGCTGTTACCATGGAGACAGGCAGACAGACAGACAGACGGGCTGTTACCATGGAGACAGACAGACAGACAGATGGGCGGTTACCATGAAGACAGACAGACAGACAAGCTGTTACCATGGAGACAGACAGACAGACAAGCTGTTACCATGGAGACAGACAAACAGACAGACAGACAGACAGACAGACATGCTGTTACCATGGAGACAGACAGACGTGCTGTTACCATGGAGACAGACAGACAGACAAGCTGTTACCATGGAGACAGACAGACAGACAGACAGACGGGCTGTTACCATGGAGACAGACAGACAGACAGACAGACATGCTGTTACCATGGAGACAGACAGACATGCTGTTACCATGGAGACAGACAGACAGATGGGCTGTTACCATGGAGACGGACAGACAGACGGGCCTTTACCATGGAGACAGACAGACAGACAGACAGACAGACTGGCTGTTGCCATGGAGACAGACAGACAGGCGGGCTGTTACCATGGAGACAGACAGACGGGCTGTTACCATGGAGACAGACGGACAGACGGGCTGTTACCATGGAGACAGACAGATGGGCTGTTACCATGGAGACAGACAGACAGACAGACGGGCTGTTACCATGGAGACAGACAGACAGACAGACAGACAGACGGGCTGTTACCATGGAGACAGACAGACAGACAGACAGACAGACGGGCTGTTACCATGGAGACAGGCAGACAGACAGACAGACGGGCTGTTACCATGGAGACAGACAGACAGACAGATGGACTGTTACCATGGAGACAGACAGACAGACAAGCTGTTACCATGGAGACAGACAGACACACAAGCTGTTACCATGGAGACAGACAGACAGACAGACAGACAGACGGGCTGTTACCATGGAGACAGACAGACAGATAGACAGACATGCTGTTACCATGGAGACAGACAGACGTGCTGTTACCATGGAGAGAGACAGACAGACAAGCTGTTACCATGGAGACAGACAGACAGACAGACAGAGAGACAGACAGACGGGCTGTTACCATGGAGACAGACAGACAGACAGACAGACATGCTGTTACCATGGAGACAGACAGACGTGCTGTTACCATCGAGACAGACAGACAGATGGGCTGTTACCATGGAGACAGACAGACAGATAGGGCTTTCACCATGGAGACAGACAGACAGACGGGCTGTTACCATGGAGACAGGCAGACAGACAGACAGACGGGCTGTTACCATGGAGACAGACAGACAGACAGACGGGCTGTTACCATGAAGACAGACAGACAGACAAGCTGTTACCATGGAGACAGACAGACAGACAAGCTGTTACCATGGAGACAGACAAACAGACAGACAGACAGACAGACGGGCTGTTACCATGGAGACAGACAGACAGACAGACAGACAGACATGCTGTTACCATGGAGACAGACAGACGTGCTGTTACCATGGAGACAGACAGACAGACAAGCTGTTACCATGGAGCCAGACAGACAGACAGACAGACGGGTTGTTACCATGGAGACAGACAGACAGACAGACAGACGGGCTGTTACCATGGAGACAGACAGACAGACAGACGGGCTGTTACCATGGAGACAGACAGACAGACAAGCTGTTACCATGGAGACAGACAGACAGACAGACAGACAGACAGACGGGCTGTTACCATGGAGACAGACAGACAGACATGCTGTTACCATGGAGACAGACAGACGTGCTGTTACCATGGAGACAGACAGACAGATGGGCTGTTACCATGGAGACAGACAGACAGACGGGCCGTTACCATGGAGACAGACAGACAGACGGTCTGTTACCATGGAGACAGACAGACAGGCGGGCTGTTACCATGGAGACAGACAGACGAGCTGTTACCATGGAGACAGACAGACGGGCTGTTACCATGGAGACAGACGGGCTGTTACCATGGAGACAGACAGATGGGCTGTTACCATGGAGACAAACAGACAGACAGACAGACAGACGGTCATTACCATGGAGACAGACAGACAGACGGGCTGTTACCATGGAGACAGACAGACAGACAGACGGGCTGTTACCATGGAGACAGACAGACAGACAGACAGACGGGCTGTTACCATGGAGACAGGCAGACAGACAGACAGACGGGCTGTTACCATGGAGACAGACAGACAGACAGACAGATGGGCGGTTACCATGAAGACAGACAGACAGACAAGCTGTTACCATGGAGACAGACAGACAGACAAGCTGTTACCATGGAGACAGACAAACAGACAGACAGACAGACAGACAGACATGCTGTTACCATGGAGACAGACAGACGTGCTGTTACCATGGAGACAGACAGACAGACAAGCTGTTACCATGGAGACAGACAGACAGACAGACAGACGGGATGTTACCATGGAGACAGACAGACAGACAGACAGACATGCTGTTACCATGGAGACAGACAGACATGCTGTTACCATGGAGACAGACAGACAGATGGGCTGTTACCATGGAGACGGACAGACAGACGGGCCTTTACCATGGAGACAGACAGACAGACAGACAGACAGACTGGCTGTTGCCATGGAGACAGACAGACAGGCGGGCTGTTACCATGGAGACAGACAGACGGGCTGTTACCATGGAGACAGACGGACAGACGGGCTGTTACCATGGAGACAGACAGATGGGCTGTTACCATGGAGACAGACAGACAGACAGACAGACGAGCTGTTACCATGGAGACAGACAGACAGACAGACAGACAGACGGGCTGTTACCATGGAGACAGACAGACAGACAGACAGACGGGCTGTTACCATGGAGACAGGCAGACAGACAGACAGACGGGCTGTTACCATGGAGACAGACAGACAGACAGATGGACTGTTACCATGGAGACAGACAGACAGACAAGCTGTTACCATGGAGACAGACAGACACACAAGCTGTTACCATGGAGACAGACAGACAGACAGACAGACAGACGGGCTGTTACCATGGAGACAGACAGACAGATAGACAGACATGCTGTTACCATGGAGACAGACAGACGTGCTGTTACCATGGAGAGAGACAGACAGACAAGCTGTTACCATGGAGACAGACAGACAGACAGACAGAGAGACAGACAGACGGGCTGTTACCATGGAGACAGACAGACAGACAGACAGACATGCTGTTACCATGGAGACAGACAGACGTGCTGTTACCATCGAGACAGACAGACAGATGGGCTGTTACCATGGAGACAGACAGACAGATGGGCTTTCACCATGGAGACAGACAGACAGACGGGCTGTTACCATGGAGACAGGCAGACAGACAGACAGACGGGCTGTTACCATGGAGACAGACAGACAGACAGACGGGCTGTTACCATGAAGACAGACAGACAGACAAGCTGTTACCATGGAGACAGACAGACAGACAAGCTGTTACCATGGAGACAGACAAACAGACAGACAGACAGACAGACGGGCTGTTACCATGGAGACAGACAGACAGACAGACAGACAGACATGCTGTTACCATGGAGACAGACAGACGTGCTGTTACCATGGAGACAGACAGACAGACAAGCTGTTACCATGGAGCCAGACAGACAGACAGACAGACGGGTTGTTACCATGGAGACAGACAGACAGACAGACAGACGGGCTGTTACCATGGAGACAGACAGACAGACAGACGGGCTGTTACCATGGAGACAGACAGACAGACAGACGGGCTGTTACCATGGAGACAGACAGACAGACAAACTGTTACCATGGAGACAGACAGACAGACAGACAGACAGACAGACGGGCTGTTACCATGGAGACAGACAGACAGACATGCTGTTACCATGGAGACAGACAGACGTGCTGTTACCATGGAGACAGACAGACAGATGGGCTGTTACCATGGAGACAGACAGACAGACGGGCCGTTACCATGGAGACAGACAGACAGACGGTCTGTTACCATGGAGACAGACAGACAGGCGGGCTGTTACCATGGAGACAGACAGACGAGCTGTTACCATGGAGACAGACAGACGGGCTGTTACCATGGAGACAGACGGGCTGTTACCATGGAGACAGACAGATGGGCTGTTACCATGGAGACAAACAGACAGACAGACAGACAGACGGTCGTTACCATGGAGACAGACAGACAGACGGGCTGTTACCATGGAGACAGACAGACAGACAGACGGGCTGTTACCATGGAGACAGACAGACAGACAGACAGACGGGCTGTTACCATGGAGACAGGCAGACAGACAGACAGACGGGCTGTTACCATGGAGACAGACAGACAGACAGACAGATGGGCGGTTACCATGAAGACAGACAGACAGACAAGCTGTTACCATGGAGACAGACAGACAGACAAGCTGTTACCATGGAGACAGACAAACAGACAGACAGACAGACAGACAGACATGCTGTTACCATGGAGACAGACAGACGTGCTGTTACCATGGAGACAGACAGACAGACAAGCTGTTACCATGGAGACAGACAGACAGACAGACAGACGGGATGTTACCATGGAGACAGACAGACAGACAGACAGACATGCTGTTACCATGGAGACAGACAGACATGCTGTTACCATGGAGACAGACAGACAGATGGGCTGTTACCATGGAGACGGACAGACAGACGGGCCTTTACCATGGAGACAGACAGACAGACAGACAGACAGACTGGCTGTTGCCATGGAGACAGACAGACAGGCGGGCTGTTACCATGGAGACAGACAGACGGGCTGTTACCATGGAGACAGACGGACAGACGGGCTGTTACCATGGAGACAGACAGATGGGCTGTTATCATGGAGACAGACAGACAGACAGACAGACGAGCTGTTACCATGGAGACAGACAGACAGACAGACAGACAGACGGGCTGTTACCATGGAGACAGACAGACAGACAGACAGACGGGCTGTTACCATGGAGACAGGCAGACAGACAGACAGACGGGCTGTTACCATGGAGACAGACAGACAGACAGATGGACTGTTACCATGGAGACAGACAGACAGACAAGCTGTTACCATGGAGACAGACAGACAGACAAGCTGTTACCATGGAGACAGACAGACAGACAGACAGACAGACGGGCTGTTACCATGGAGACAGACAGACAGATAGACAGACATGCTGTTACCATGGAGACAGACAGACGTGCTGTTACCATGGAGAGAGACAGACAGACAAGCTGTTACCATGGAGACAGACAGACAGACAGACAGAGAGACAGACAGACGGGCTGTTACCATGGAGACAGACAGACAGACAGACAGACATGCTGTTACCATGGAGACAGACAGACGTGCTGTTACCATCGAGACAGACAGACAGATGGGCTGTTACCATGGAGACAGACAGACAGATGGGCTTTCACCATGGAGACAGACAGACAGACGGGCTGTTACCATGGAGACAGGCAGACAGACAGACAGACGGGCTGTTACCATGGAGACAGACAGACAGACAGACGGGCTGTTACCATGAAGACAGACAGACAGACAAGCTGTTACCATGGAGACAGACAGACAGACAAGCTGTTACCATGGAGACAGACAAACAGACAGACAGACAGACAGACGGGCTGTTACCATGGAGACAGACAGACAGACAGACAGACAGACAGACAGACATGCTGTTACCATGGAGACAGACAGACGTGCTGTTACCATGGAGACAGACAGACAGACAAGCTGTTACCATGGAGCCAGACAGACAGACAGACAGACGGGTTGTTACCATGGAGACAGACAGATAGACAGACAGACGGGCTGTTACCATGGAGACAGACAGACAGACAGACGGGCTGTTACCATGGAGACAGACAGACAGACAAGCTGTTACCATGGAGACAGACAGACAGACAGACAGACAGACAGACGGGCTGTTACCATGGAGACAGACAGACAGACATGCTGTTACCATGGAGACAGACAGACGTGCTGTTACCATGGAGACAGACAGACAGATGGGCTGTTACCATGGAGACAGACAGACAGACGGGCCGTTACCATGGAGACAGACAGACAGACGGTCTGTTACCATGGAGACAGACAGACAGGCGGGCTGTTACCATGGAGTCAGACAGACGAGCTGTTACCATGGAGACAGACGGGCTGTTACCATGGAGACAGACAGATGGGCTGTTACCATTGAGACAGACAGACAGACAGACAGACAGACGGTCGTTACCATGGAGACAGACAGACAGACGGGCTGTTACCATGGAGACAGACAGACAGACAGACAGACAGACGGGCTGTTACCATGGAGACAGGCAGACAGACAGACAGACGGGCTGTTACCATGGAGACAGACAGACAGACAGACGGGCTGTTACCATGAAGACAGACAGACAGACAAGCTGTTACCATGGAGACAGACAGACAGACAAGCTGTTACCATGGAGACAGACAAACAGACAGACAGACAGACAGACGGGCTGTTACCATGGAGACAGACAGACAGACAGACAGACAGACATGCTGTTACCATGGAGACAGACAGACGTGCTGTTACCATGGAGACAGACAGACAGACAAGCTGTTACCATGGAGACACACAGACAGACAGACAGACGGGCTGTTACCATGGAGACAGACAGACAGACAGACAGACATGCTGTTACCATGGAGACAGACAGACATGCTGTTACCATGGAGACAGACAGACAGATGGGCTGTTACCATGGAGACGGACAGACAGACGGGCCTTTACCATGGAGACAGACAGACAGACAGACAGACAGACGGGCTGTTACCATGGAGACAGACAGACAGGCGGGCTGTTACCATGGAGACAGACAGACGGGCTGTTACCATGGAGACAGACGGACAGACGGGCTGTTACCATGGAGACAGACAGATGGGCTGTTACCATGGAGACAGACAGACAGACAGACGGGCTGTTACCATGGAGACAGACGGACAGACAAGCTGTTACCATGGAGACAGACAGACAGACAGACAGACAGACAAACGGGCTGTTACCATGGAGACAGACAGACAGACAGACAGACGGGCTGTTACCATGGAGACAGACAAACAGACAGACAAGCTGTTGCCATGGAGACAGACAGACAGACAAGCTGTTACCATGGAGACAGACAGACAGACAGACAGACAGACAGACGGGCTGTTACCATGGAGACAGACAGACAGACATGCTGTTACCATGGAGACAGACAGACGTGCTGTTACCATGGAGACAGACAGACAGACGGGCTGTTACCATGGAGACAGACAGACAGACGGGCCGTTACCATGGAGACAGACAGACAGACGGTCTGTTACCATGGAGACAGACAGACAGACGGGCTGTTACCATGGAGACAGACAGACGAGCTGTTACCATGGAGACAGACAGACGGGCTGTTACCATGGAGACAGACGGGCTGTTACCATGGAGACAGACAGATGGGCTGTTACCATGGAGACAAACAGACAGACAGACAGACAGACGGTCGTTACCATGGAGACAGACAGACAGACGGGCTGTTACCATGGAGACAGACAGACAGACAGACGGGCTGTTACCATGGAGACAGACAGACAGACAGACAGACAGACGGGCTGTTACCATGGAGACAGGCAGACAGACAGACAGACGGGCTGTTACCATGGAGACAGACAGACAGACAGACAGACAGATGGGCGGTTACCATGAAGACAGACAGACAGACAAGCTGTTACCATGGAGACAGACAGACAGACAAGCTGTTACCATGGAGACAGACAAACAGACAGACAGACAGACAGACAGACATGCTGTTACCATGGAGACAGACAGACGTGCTGTTACCATGGAGACAGACAGACAGACAAGCTGTTACCATGGAGACAGACAGACAGACAGACAGACGGGCTGTTACCATGGAGACAGACAGACAGACAGACATGCTGTTACCATGGAGACAGACAGACATGCTGTTACCATGGAGACAGACAGACAGACGGGCTGTTACCATGGAGACAGACAGACAGACGGGCCGTTACCATGGAGACAGACAGACAGACGGTCTGTTACCATGGAGACAGACAGACAGGCGGGCTGTTACCATGGAGACAGACAGACAGACAGACAGACGGGCTGTTACCATGGAGACAGACAGACAGACATGCTGTTACCATGGAGACAGACAGACGTGCTGTTACCATGGAGACAGACAGACAGATGGGCTGTTACCATGGAGACAGACAGACAGACGGGCCGTTACCATGGAGACAGACAGACAGACGGTCTGTTACCATGGAGACAGACAGACAGGCGGGCTGTTACCATGGAGTCAGACAGACGAGCTGTTACCATGGAGACAGACGGGCTGTTACCATGGAGACAGACAGATGGGCTGTTACCATTGAGACAGACAGACAGACAGACAGACAGACGGTCGTTACCATGGAGACAGACAGACAGACGGGCTGTTACCATGGAGACAGACAGACAGACAGACAGACAGACGGGCTGTTACCATGGAGACAGGCAGACAGACAGACAGACGGGCTGGTACCATGGAGACAGACAGACAGACAGACGGGCTGTTACCATGAAGACAGACAGACAGACAAGCTGTTACCATGGAGACAGACAGACAGACAAGCTGTTACCATGGAGACAGACAAACAGACAGACAGACAGACAGACGGGCTGTTACCATGGAGACAGACAGACAGACAGACAGACAGACATGCTGTTACCATGGAGACAGACAGACGTGCTGTTACCATGGAGACAGACAGACAGACAAGCTGTTACCATGGAGACACACAGACAGACAGACAGACGGGCTGTTACCATGGAGACAGACAGACAGACAGACAGACATGCTGTTACCATGGAGACAGACAGACATGCTGTTACCATGGAGACAGACAGACAGATGGGCTGTTACCATGGAGACGGACAGACAGACGGGCCTTTACCATGGAGACAGACAGACAGACAGACAGACAGACGGGCTGTTACCATGGAGACAGACAGACAGGCGGGCTGTTACCATGGAGACAGACAGACGGGCTGTTACCATGGAGACAGACGGACAGACGGGCTGTTACCATGGAGACAGACAGATGGGCTGTTACCATGGAGACAGACAGACAGACAGACGGGCTGTTACCATGGAGACAGACGGACAGACAAGCTGTTACCATGGAGACAGACAGACAGACAGACAGACAGACAAACGGGCTGTTACCATGGAGACAGACAGACAGACAGACAGACGGGCTGTTACCATGGAGACAGACAAACAGACAGACAAGCTGTTGCCATGGAGACAGACAGACAGACAAGCTGTTACCATGGAGACAGACAGACAGACAGACAGACAGACAGACGGGCTGTTACCATGGAGACAGACAGACAGACATGCTGTTACCATGGAGACAGACAGACGTGCTGTTACCATGGAGACAGACAGACAGACGGGCTGTTACCATGGAGACAGACAGACAGACGGTCTGTTACCATGGAGACAGACAGACAGGCGGGCTGTTACCATGGAGACAGACAGACGAGCTGTTACCATGGAGACAGACAGACGGGCTGTTACCATGGAGACAGACGGGCTGTTACCATGGAGACAGACAGATGGGCTGTTACCATGGAGACAAACAGACAGACAGACAGACAGACGGTCGTTACCATGGAGACAGACAGACAGACGGGCTGTTACCATGGAGACAGACAGACAGACAGACGGGCTGTTACCATGGAGACAGACAGACAGACAGACAGACAGACGGGCTGTTACCATGGAGACAGGCAGACAGACAGACAGACGGGCTGTTACCATGGAGACAGACAGACAGACAGACAGATGGGCGGTTACCATGAAGACAGACAGACAGACAAGCTGTTACCATGGAGACAGACAGACAGACAAGCTGTTACCATGGAGACAGACAAACAGACAGACAGACAGACAGACAGACATGCTGTTACCATGGAGACAGACAGACGTGCTGTTACCATGGAGACAGACAGACAGACAAGCTGTTACCATGGAGACAGACAGACAGACAGACAGACGGGCTGTTACCATGGAGACAGACAGACAGACAGACAGACATGCTGTTACCATGGAGACAGACAGACATGCTGTTACCATGGAGACAGACAGACAGATGGGCTGTTACCATGGAGACGGACAGACAGACGGGCCTTTACCATGGAGACAGACAGACAGACAGACAGACAGACTGGCTGTTGCCATGGAGACAGACAGACAGGCGGGCTGTTACCATGGAGACAGACAGACGGGCTGTTACCATGGAGACAGACGGACAGACGGGCTGTTACCATGGAGACAGACAGATGGGCTGTTACCATGGAGACAGACAGACAGACAGACGAGCTGTTACCATGGAGACAGACAGACAGACAGACAGACAGACGGGCTGTTACCATGGAGACAGACAGACAGACAGACAGACGGGCTGTTACCATGGAGACAGGCAGACAGACAGACAGACGGGCTGTTACCATGGAGACAGACAGACAGACAGATGGACTGTTACCATGGAGACAGACAGACAGACAAGCTGTTACCATGGAGACAGACAGACAGACAAGCTGTTACCATGGAGACAGACAGACAGACAGACAGACAGACGGGCTGTTACCATGGAGACAGACAGACAGATAGACAGACATGCTGTTACCATGGAGACAGACAGACGTGCTGTTACCATGGAGAGAGACAGACAGACAAGCTGTTACCATGGAGACAGACAAACAGACAGACAGACAGACAGACGGGCTGTTACCATGGAGACAGACAGACAGACAGACAGACAAACATGCTGTTACCATGGAGACAGACAGACGTGCTGTTACCATGGAGACAGACAGACAGACAAGCTGTTACCATGGAGCCAGACAGACAGACAGACAGACGGGTTGTTACCATGGAGACAGACAGACAGACAGACAGACGGGCTGTTACCATGGAGACAGACAGACAGACAGACGGGCTGTTACCATGGAGACAGACAGACAGACAAGCTGTTACCATGGAGACAGACAGACAGACAGACAGACAGATAGACGGGCTGTTACCATGGAGACAGACAGACAGACATGCTGTTACCATGGAGACAGACAGACGTGCTGTTACCATGGAGACAGACAGACAGATGGGCTGTTACCATGGAGACAGACAGACAGACGGGCCGTTACCATGGAGACAGACAGACAGACGGTCTGTTACCATGGAGACAGACAGACAGGCGGGCTGTTACCATGGAGACAGACAGACGAGCTGTTACCATGGAGACAGACAGACGGGCTGTTACCATGGAGACAGACGGGCTGTTACCATGGAGACAGACAGATGGGCTGTTACCATGGAGACAAACAGACAGACAGACAGACAGACGGTCGTTACCATGGAGACAGACAGACAGACGGGCTGTTACCATGGAGACAGACAGACAGACAGACGGGCTGTTACCATGGAGACAGACAGACAGACAGACAGACGGGCTGTTACCATGGAGACAGGCAGACAGACAGACAGACGGGCTGTTACCATGGAGACAGACAGACAGACAGACAGATGGGCGGTTACCATGAAGACAGACAGACAGACAAGCTGTTACCATGGAGACAGACAGACAGACAAGCTGTTACATGGAGACAGACAGACAGACAGACAGACGGGATGTTACCATGGAGACAGACAGACAGACAGACAGACATGCTGTTACCATGGAGACAGACAGACATGCTGTTACCATGGAGACAGACAGACAGATGGGCTGTTACCATGGAGACGGACAGACAGACGGCCTTTACCATGGAGACAGACAGACAGACAGACAGACAGACTGGCTGTTGCCATGGAGACAGACAGACAGGCGGGCTGTTACCATGGAGACAGACAGACGGGCTGTTACCATGGGAGACAGACGGACAGACGGGCTGTTACCATGGAGACAGACAGATGGGCTGTTACCATGGAGACAGACAGACAGACAGACGAGCTGTTACCATGGAGACAGACAGACAGACAGACAGACAGACGGGCTGTTACCATGGAGACAGACAGACAGACAGACAGACGGGCTGTTACCATGGAGACAGGCAGACAGACAGACAGACGGGCTGTTACCATGGAGACAGACAGACAGACAGATGGACTGTTACCATGGAGACAGACAGACAGACAAGCTGTTACCATGGAGACAGACAGACAGACAAGCTGTTACCATGGAGACAGACAGACAGACAGACAGACAGACAGACGGGCTGTTACCATGGAGACAGACAGACAGATAGACAGACATGCTGTTACCATGGAGACAGACAGACGTGCTGTTACCATGGAGAGAGACAGACAGACAAGCTGTTACCATGGAGACAGACAGACAGACAGACAGACAGACAGACAGACGGGATGTTACCATGGAGACAGACAGACAGACAGACAGACATGCTGTTACCATGGAGACAGACAGACATGCTGTTACCATGGAGACAGACAGACAGATGGGCTGTTACCATGGAGACGGACAGACAGACGGGCCTTTACCATGGAGACAGACAGACAGACAGACAGACAGACTGGCTGTTGCCATGGAGACAGACAGACAGGCGGGCTGTTACCATGGAGACAGACAGACGGGCTGTTACCATGGAGACAGACGGACAGACGGGCTGTTACCATGGAGACAGACAGATGGGCTGTTACCATGGAGACAGACAGACAGACAGACGAGCTGTTACCATGGAGACAGACAGACAGACAGACAGACAGACAGACGGGCTGTTACCATGGAGACAGACAGACAGACAGACAGACGGGCTGTTACCATGGAGACAGGCAGACAGACAGACAGACGGGCTGTTACCATGGAGACAGACAGACAGACAGATGGACTGTTACCATGGAGACAGACAGACAGACAAGCTGTTACCATGGAGACAGACAGACAGACAAGCTGTTACCATGGAGACAGACAGACAGACAGACAGACAGACGGGCTGTTACCATGGAGACAGACAGACAGATAGACAGACATGCTGTTACCATGGAGACAGACAGACGTGCTGTTACCATGGAGAGAGACAGACAGACAAGCTGTTACCATGGAGACAGGTACATGGACAGACAGACAGACAGACAGACATGCTGTTACCATGAGACAGACAGACGGGCTGTTACCATCGAGACAGACAGACAGATGGGCTGTTACCATGGAGACAGACAGACAGATGGGCTTTCACCATGGAGACAGACAGACAGACGGGCTGTTACCATGGAGACAGGCAGACAGACAGACAGACGGGCTGTTACCATGGAGACAGACAGACAGACAGACGGGCTGTTACCATGAAGACAGACAGACAGACAAGCTGTTACCATGGAGACAGACAGACAGACAAGCTGTTACCATGGAGACAGACAAACAGACAGACAGACAGACAGACGGGCTGTTACCATGGAGACAGACAGACAGACAGACAGACAGACAGACAGACATGCTGTTACCATGGAGACAGACAGACGTGCTGTTACCATGGAGACAGACAGACAGACAAGCTGTTACCATGGAGCCAGACAGACAGACAGACAGACGGGTTGTTACCATGGAGACAGACAGACAGACAGACAGACGGGCTGTTACCATGGAGACAGACAGACAGACAGACGGGCTGTTACCATGGAGACAGACAGACAGACAAGCTGTTACCATGGAGACAGACAGACAGACAGACAGACAGACAGACAGACGGGCTGTTACCATGGAGACAGACAGACAGACATGCTGTTACCATGGAGACAGACAGACGTGCTGTTACCATGGAGACAGACAGACAGATGGCCTGTTACCATGGAGACAGACAGACAGACGGGCCGTTACCATGGAGACAGACAGACAGACGGTCTGTTACCATGGAGACAGACAGACAGGCGGGCTGTTACCATGGAGTCAGACAGACGAGCTGTTACCATGGAGACAGACGGGCTGTTACCATGGAGACAGACAGATGGGCTGTTACCATTGAGATAGACAGACAGACAGACAGACAGACGGTCGTTACCATGGAGACAGACAGACAGACGGGCTGTTACCATGGAGACAGACAGACAGACAGACAGACAGACGGGCTGTTACCATGGAGACAGGCAGACAGACAGACAGACGGGCTGTTACCATGGAGACAGACAGACAGACAGACGGGCTGTTACCATGAAGACAGACAGACAGACAAGCTGTTACCATGGAGACAGACAGACAGACAAGCTGTTACCATGGAGACAGACAAACAGACAGACAGACAGACAGACGGGCTGTTACCATGGAGACAGACAGACAGACAGACAGACAGACAGACATGCTGTTACCATGGAGACAGACAGACGTGCTGTTACCATGGAGACAGACAGACAGACAAGCTGTTACCATGGAGACACACAGACAGACAGACAGACGGGCTGTTACCATGGAGACAGACAGACAGACAGACAGACATGCTGTTACCATGGAGACAGACAGACATGCTGTTACCATGGAGACAGACAGACAGATGGGCTGTTACCATGGAGACGGACAGACAGACGGGCCTTTACCATGGAGACAGACAGACAGACAGACAGACAGACGGGCTGTTACCATGGAGACAGACAGACAGGCGGGCTGTTACCATGGAGACAGACAGACGGGCTGTTACCATGGAGACAGACGGACAGACGGGCTGTTACCATGGAGACAGACAGATGGGCTGTTACCATGGAGACAGACAGACAGACAGACGGGCTGTTACCATGGAGACAGACGGACAGACAAGCTGTTACCATGGAGACAGACAGACAGACAGACAGACAAACGGGCTGTTACCATGGAGACAGACAGACAGACAGACAGACGGGCTGTTACCATGGAGACAGACAAACAGACAGACAAGCTGTTGCCATGGAGACAGACAGACAGACAAGCTGTTACCATGGAGACAGACAGACAGACAGACAGGCTGTTACCATGGAGACAGACAGACAGACAGACAGACATACATGGTGTTACCATGGAGACAGACAGACAGACAAGCTGTTACCATGGAGACAGACAAGACAGACAGACAGACAGGCTGTTACCATGGAGACAGACAGACAGACAGACATACATGGTGTTACCATGGAGACAGACAGACAGACGTGCTGTTACCATCGAGACAGACAGACAGATGGGCTGTTACCATGGAGACAGACAGACAGATGGGCTTTCACCATGGAGACAGACAGACAGACAGACAGACAGACGGGCTGTTACCATGGATACAGACAGACGGGCTGTTACCATGGAGACAGACAGACAGACAAGCTGTTACCATGGAGACAGACAGACAGACAGACGGGCTGTTACCATGGAGACAGACAGACATGCTGTTACCATGGAGACAGACAGACAGACAGACAGGCTGTTACCATGGAGACAGACAGACAGACAAGCTGTTACCATGGAGACAGACAGAAATACAGATAGACAGACAGACAGACGGGCTGTTACCATGGAGACAGACAGACAGACAGACATGCTGTTACCATGGAGACAGACAGATGTGCTGTTACCATGGAGACAGACAGACAGATGGGCTGTTACCATGGAGACAGACAGACAGACGGGCCGTTTCCATGGAGACAGACAGACAGATGGGCTGTTACCATGGAGACAGACAGACAGACGGGCCGTTACCATGGAGACAGACAGACAGACGGGCTGTTACCATGGAGACAGACAGACAGGCTGTTACCATGGAGACAGACAGATGGGCTGTTACCATGGAGACAGACAGATAGACGGGCTGTTACCATGGAGACAGACAGACAGACGGGCTGTTACCATGGAGACAGACAGACAGACAAACAGACGGGCTGTTACCATGGAGACAGACAGACGTGCTGTTACCATGGAGACAGACAGACAGACAAGCTGTTACCATGGAGACAGACAGACAGACGGGCCGTTACCATGGAGACAGACAGACAGACGGGCTGTTACCATGGAGACAGACAGACAGACAGACAGATGGGCTGTTACCATGGAGACAGGCAGACAGACAGACAGACGGGCTGTTACCATGGAGACAGACAGACAGACAAGCTGTTACCATGGAGACAGACAGACAGACAAGCTGTTACCATGGAGACAGACAGACAGACAGACGGGCCGTTACCATGGAGACAGACAGACAGATGGGCTGTTACCATGGAGACAGACAGACGGGCTGTTACCATGGAGACAGACAGACAGACGGGCTGTTACCATGGAGACAGACAGATGGGCTGTTACCATGGAGACAGACAGACAGACAGACAGATAGACGGCCGTTACCATGGAGACAGACAGACAGACGGGCTGTTACCATGGAGACAGACAGACAGACAGACAGACAGACAGACGGGCTGTTACCATGGAGACAGACAGACAGACAGACAGACATGCTGTTACCATGGAGACAGACAGACGTGCTGTTACCATGGAGACAGACAGACAGATGGGCTGTTACCATGGAGACAGACAGACAGATGGGCCTTTACCATGGAGACAGACAGACAGACAGACAGAGAGACAGAAAGACAGACGGGCTGTTACCATGGAGACAGACTGACGGGCTGTTACCATAGAGACAGACAGACAGACAAGCTGTTACCATGGAGACAGACAGACAG
Organism: Sebastes schlegelii; assembly: GCA_014673565.1. Taxonomy (NCBI): domain Eukaryota; kingdom Metazoa; phylum Chordata; class Actinopteri; order Perciformes; family Sebastidae; genus Sebastes; species Sebastes schlegelii. Next base: position 18,098 of record VHQL01000699.1, on the reverse strand, counting down.
ACAGACGGGCTGTTACCATGTAGACAGAAAGACAGACAGACATGCTGTTACCATGGAGACAGACAGACAGACAAGCTGTTACCATGGAGACAGACAGACAGACAGACGTGCTGTTACCATGGAGACAGACAGACAGACAAGCTGTTACCATGGAGACAAACAGACAGACAGACAGACGGGCTGTTACCATGGAGACAGACAGACAGACAGACATGCTGTTACCATGGAGACAGACAGATGTGCTGTTACCATGGAGACAGACAGACAGATGGGCTGTTACCATGGAGACAGACAGACAGATGGGCCGTTACCATGGAGACAGACAGACAGACGGGCCGTTACCATGGAGACAGACAGACAGGCGGGCTGTTACCATGGAGACAGACAGACGGGCTGTTACCATGGAGACAGCATGTCTGTCTGTCTGTCTCCATGGTAACAGCCTGTCTGTCTGTCTGTCTGTCTGTCTGTCTGTCTGTCTCCATGGTAACAGCTTGTCTGTCTGTCTGTCTCCATGGCAACAGCTTGTCTATCTGTCTGTCTGTCTCCATGGTAACAGCCTGTCTGTCTGTCTGTCTGTCTGTCTGTCTGTCTGTCTCCGTGGTAACAGCCCGTCTGTCTGTCTGTCTGTCTGTCTCCATGGTAACAGCTTGTCTGTCTGTCTGTCTCCATGGTAACAGCCCGTCTGTCTGTCTGTCTGTCTCCATGGTAACAGCCCGTCTGTTTGTCTGTCTCTCTGTCTCCATGGTAACAGCCCGTCTGTCTGTCTGTCTGTCTGTCTCCATGGTAACAGCCCGTCTGTCTGTCTGTCTGTCTCTATGGTAACAGCTCGTCTGTTTGTCTGTCTGTCTGTCTCCATGGTAACAGCCCGTCTGTCTGTATGTCTGTCTCCATGGTAACAGCCCGTCTGTCTGTCTGTCTGTCTGTCTCCATGGTAACAGCCCGTCTGTCTGTCTGTCTCCATGGTAACGGCCGTCTGTCTGTCTGTCTGTCTGTCTGTCTGTCTCCATGGTAACAGCCCATCTGTCTGTCTCCATGGTAACAGCCCATCTGTCTGTCTGTCTCCATGGTAACGGCCGTCTGTCTGTCTGTCTGTCTGTCTGTCTGTCTGTCTGTCTGTCTCCATGGTAACAGCCCATCTGTCTGTCTCCATGGTAACAGCCCGTCTGTCTGTCTGTCTCAATGGTAACAGCCCGTCTATCTGTCTCCATGGTAACAGCCCGCCTGTCTGTTTGTCTCCATGGTAACAGCCCGTCTGTCTGTCTGTCTCCATGGTAACGGCCCGTCTGTCTGTCTGTCTCCATGGTAACAGCCCATCTGTCTGTCTGTCTCCATGGTAACAGCACATCTGTCTGTCTCCATGGTAACAGCATGTCTGTCTGTCTGTCTGTCTGTCTGTCTCCATGGTAACCGCCCGTCTGTCTGTCTGTCTGTCTGTCTGTCTCCGTGGTAACAGCTTGTCTGTCTGTCTGTCTCCATGGTAACAGCCCGTCTGTCTGTCTGTCTGTCTCCATGGTAACAGCTTGTCTGTCTGTCTGTCTCCATGGTAACAGCATGTCTGTCTGTCTGTCTGTCTCCATGGTAACAGCCCGTCTGTCTGTCTGTCTGTATCCATGGTAACAGCTTGTCTGTCTGTCTGTCTCCATGGTAACAGCCCGTCTGTCTGTCTGTCTGTCTCCATGGTAACAGCCCGTCTGTCTGTCTGTCTGTCTGTCTGTCTCCATGGTAACAGCTCGTCTGTTTGTCTTTCTGTCTGTCTCCATGGTAACAGCCCGTCTGTCTGTCTGTCTGTCTGTCTCCATGGTAACAGCCCGTCTGTCTGTCTGTCTGTCTGTCTCCATGGTAACAGCCCGTCTGTCTGTCTGTCTGTCTGTCTGTCTGTCTCCATGGTAACAGCCCGTCTGTCTGTCTGTATCCATGGTAACGGCCGTCTGTCTGTCTGTCTGTCTGTCTCCATGGTAACAGCCCATCTGTCTGTCTCCATGGTAACAGCCCGTCTGTCTGTCTGTCTCCATGGTAACAGCCCGTCTGTCTGTCTCCATGGTAACAGCCCGCCTGTCTGTTTGTCTCCATGGTAACAGCCCGTCTGTCTCTCTGTCTCCATGGTAACGGCCCGTCTGTCTGTCTGTCTCCATGGTAACAGCCCATCTGTCTGTCTGTCTCCATGGTAACAGCACATCTGTCTGTCTCCATGGTAACAGCATGTCTGTCTGTCTGTCTGTCTGTCTCCATGGTAACCGCCCGTCTGTCTGTCTGTCTCCGTGGTAACAGCTTGTCTTTCTGTCTGTCTCCATGGTAACAGCCCGTCTGTCTGTCTGTCTGTCTCCATGGTAACAGCTTGTCTGTCTGTCTGTCTCCATGGTAACAGCATGTCTGTCTGTCTGTCTGTCTCCATGGTAACAGCCCGTCTGTCTGTCTGTCTGTCTCCATGGTAACAGTCCGTCTGTCTGTCTGTCTGTCTCCATGGTAACAGCCCGTCTGTCTGTCTGTCTGTCTTTCTGTCTCCATGGTAAAGGCCCGTCTGTCTGTCCGTCTCCATGGTAACAGCTTGTCTGTCTGTCTGTCTCCATGGTAACAGCACGTCTGTCTGTCTCCATGGTAACAGCATGTCTGTCTGTCTGTCTCCATGGTAACAGCCCGTCTGTCTGTCTCCATGGTAACAGCCCGCCTGTCTGTCTGTCTGTCTGTCTGTCTCCATGGTAACAGCCTGTCTGTTTGTCTGTCTGTCTGTCTCCATGGTAACAGCCCTTCTGTCTGTCTGTCTGTCTGTCTCCAGGGTAGCTGTCTGCTGTGGATCCCTGGTTTTGGTCTCGCTGTGTTCGCTGTCCTCTACAGTGTGGGAACCATCTTAGCTCTGGCCAGGTACATTACCCATCAACCCTCAGTGATCACATGTTTAACTGACTACATTACCCATCATCCCTCAGTGATGAACTGTGTTTGGTTTCAGCACCATGTTCCTGATGGGTCCCTGTCGTCAGCTGTAGACCATGTGTGCTATAGAGAGAGGCCTTCGCCACCATCATCATGATAGTGAGTGATAGTACCAGTAGTAGTAGTACTGGTACTAGTTATAGTACTACTAGTACTAGTACTAGTAGTACTAGTACTATAACTATAACTAGTAGTATGTAAGTATTGTCATTACTGTTGTGTAGTTTAATGTGAGGATAATAAAACCCTCTGTGTGTGCAGGTGTGTCTGGTGTTGACGCTGTGTGCTGCATTCTGGGTAATAAACATGACTGTATAATACGTTTATATATATATATTATATATATAATATAGTTGTAGTTGTTGTGTTGTTAGTGTGTTTGAGACTTTTTTTCAGATCTTTTTTTTTCAGACAGTTTTTACAGACTTCTTTTGTCCGCCATTTTTCAGAATTCTTTTGTCCGACATTTTTCAGTCATTTTCACATCTTTTTTTCGGGCTTTTTTTCCCAGACTTTTTTTCAGATCTTTTTTTTTGGACAGTTTTTACAGACGTCTTTTGTTCGACATTTTTCAGACTTCTTATGTCCGACATTTTTCAGACTTTTTTTCAGATCTTTTTTTTTGGACAGTTTTTTCAGACTTATTTTGTCCGACATTTTTCAGACTTTTTTTCTGGCTTTTTTTCAGATATTTTTTTTCGGACAGTTTTTTCAGACTTCTTTTGTCCGACATTTTTCAGACTTCTTTTGTCCGACATTTTTTTGACTTTTTTGGGGGCTTTTTTTCAGATCTTTTTTTTCGGACAGTTTTTTCAGACTTCTTTTGTCCGACATTTTTCAGTCTTCTTTTGTCCGACATTTTTCAGACTTCTTTTGTCCGTCATTTTTTCAGATCTTTTTTTTCGGACAGTTTTTTCAAACTTCTTTTGTCCGACATTTTTCAGACTTCTTTTGTCCGTCATTTTTTCAGATCTTTTTTTTCGGACAGTTTTATCAGACTTCTTTTGTCCGACATTTTTCAGACTTCTTTTGTCCGACATTTTTTAGAATTTTTTTCAAGCTTTTTTTCAGATCTTTTTTTTCGGACAGTTTTTTCTGACTTCTTTTGTCCGACATTTTTCAGACTTCTTTTGTCCGACATTTTTCAGTCATTTTCAGATCTTTTTTTTCGGACAGTTTTTTCAGACTTCTTTTGTCCGACATTTTTCAGATATTTTTTCCAGACTTTTTTTGTACTACAATTTTCAGACTTCTTTTGTCCGACATTTTTCAGACATTTTTTCAGGCTTTTTTTCGGGCTTTATTTTCAGACTTTTTTTCAGATCTTTTTTTTCGGACAGTTTTTTAAGACTTCTTTTGTCCGACATTTTTCAGACTTTTTTTTGGTCTTTTTTTCAGATCTTTTTTTTGGGACAGTTTTTTTCAGACTTCTTATGTCTGACATTTTTCAGTCATTTTCAGATTTTTTTTTTGGGACAGTTTTTTCAGACATATTTTGTCTGACATTTTTCAGACTTTTTTTCGAGCTTTTTTTCAGATCTTTTTTTTCGGACAGTTTTTTCAGACTTCTTTTGTCCGACATTTTTCAGACTTTTTTTCGGGCTTTTTTTCCAGACTTTTTTTAAGATCTTTTTTTTTCGGACAGTTTTTACAGACTTCTTTTGTCCGACATTTTTCAGACTTCTTTTGTCCGACATTTTTCAGACTTCTTTTGTCCGACATTTTTCAGACTTTTTTTCGGGCTTTTTTTCAGATCTTTTTTTTCGGACAGTTTTTTCAGACTTCTTTTGTCCGACATTTTTCAGACTTCTTTTGTCCGACATTTTTCAGACTACTTTTGTCCGACATTTTTCAGACTTCTTTTGTCCGACATTTTTCAGACTTTTTTTTCGGACAGTTTTTTCAGACTTCTTTTGTCAGACATTTTCGGGCTTTTTTTCCAGACATTTTTTCAGATCTTTTTTTTCGGACAGTTTTTTCAGACTTCTTTTGTCCGACATTTTTCAGACTTCTTTTGTCCGACATTTTTTAGACTTCTTTTGACCGACATTTTTCAGACTTTTTTTCGGGCTTTTTTTCAGATATTTTTTTTGGACAGTTTTTTCAGACTTCTTTTGTCCGACATTTTTCAGACTTCTTTTGTCCGACATTTTTTTGACTTTTTTTGGGTGCTTTTTTTCAGATCTTTTTTTTCGGACAGTTTTTTCAGACTTCTTTTGTCCGACATTTTTCAGACTTTTTTTCCAGCCTTTTTTTCAGATATTTTTTTTTGGACAGTTTTTTTCAGACTTCTTTTGTCCGACATTTTTCAGACTTCTTTTGTCCGACATTTTTCAGACTTTTTTTCGGGCTTTTTTTCAGATATTTTTTTTTGGACAGTTTTTTCAGACTTCTTTTGTCCGACATTTTTCAGACTTCTTTTGTCCGACATTTTTCAGACTTTTTTTCCAAACTTTTTTTCAGATCTTTTTTTTCGGACAGTTTTTTCAGAATTCTTTTGTCCAACATTTTTCAGACTTTTTTTCCAGCCTTTTTTTCAGATATTTTTTTTTGGACAGTTTTTTCAGACTTCTTTTGTCCGACAGTTTTCAGACTTCTTTTGTCCGACATTTTTCAGACTTTTTTTCGGGCTTTTTTTCAGATATTTTTTTTTGGACAGTTTTTTCAGACTTCTTTTGTCCAACATTTTTCAGACTTCTTTTCGAGCTTTTTTTCCAGACTTTTTTTCAGATATTTTTTTTTGGACAGTTTTTACAGACGTCTTTTGTCCGACATTTTTCAGACTTATTTTCATATCATTTTTTTTGGACAGTTTTTTCAGACTTCTTTTGTCCGACATTTTTCAGACTTCTTTTGTCCGACATTTATCAGACTTCTTTTGTCCGAAATTTTTCAGACTTTTTTTCAGGGGTTTTTTCGGTCTTTTTTTCAGATCTTTTTTTTCTGAGAGTTTTTTCAGACTTCTTTTGTCCGACATTTTTCAGACTTTTTTTCGGGCTTTTTTTCAGATCTTTTTTTTTTCGGACAGTTATTTCAGATCTTTTTTTGTCCGACATTTTTCAGACTTTTTTTCGGGCTTTTTTTTCAGATCTTTTTTTTTTGGACAGTTTTTTCAGATCTTTTTTTTGGACAGTTTTTTCAGACTTCTTTTGTCCGACATTTTTCAGAATTCTTTTGTCCGACATTTTTCAGACTTTTTTTCGGGCTTTTTTTTCAGATCTTTTTTTTTCGGACCGTTTTTTCAGACTTCTTTTGTCCGACATTTTTCAGACTTTTTTTCGGGCTTTTTTTCCAGACTTTTTTTTTCTTATATATATTTTTCTTCAAAATAATGCTTCTTTTCAAGAATATGGCTGGTATTGATCTGTATATCTTTATAACTATAAAAAAATGATTTTCATAACATACTTGATCATTGTATCTCCCATGCCAGGTAAATATGAGTTGGATGCAACTGGCATTGCTCAACACACAGCTTCACAACGGTCACCAGACACTGCTGCGAAGCAATACTGCCACTTTTCTGGACATTTAAATTTTGTTTTCCATACGTCATTTTGAATATTCATACATATCCTTTTAAGTATGACAGTGATGTCAACGTCCTTTGATTTGATGTCATCGTCCTTTGATGTGATTTCATCGTCCTTTAATGTGATGTCATCGTCCTTTGATGTGATGTCATCGTCTTTTGATGTTTTCACACATTCTAGAACATTAGGCTAGTTTGGATAGACACATTGAAGCGTGCTGCCACAATACACTCACAGTTGACTTCTCTACTCAGTTGGATATTTGTAACATCCATATTTTTTTCTTCAAAATAATGCTTTTTTTTAAGAATATATCTGGTATTGATCTGTAGTTGTTTTTAACTTTAAAAACAAATTATTGTCTTAACATACTTGATCATTGTATCTCCCATGCCAGGTAAATATGAGTTGGATGCAACTCGCATTGCTCAACACACAATATACACCAGACACTGCTGCACAGCAACACTGCCACTTTTCTGTACATTTAAATTTAGTTTTCCATACATCATTTAGAATATTCATAAATATCCTTTTATTTATTTCAGAGATGTCATCGTACTCTGATGTGATGTCTTCGTCCAATGATGTGATGTCATCATCCTTTGATGTGATGTCATCGTCCTTCGATGTTGTCACACATTCTGGAATATTAGGCTATTTTGGATGGACATATTGAAGCGTGCTGCCACAATACACTCACAGTTGACTTCTCTACTCAGTTGGATATTTGTAACATACATATTTTTTTCTTCAAAATGATGCTTCTTTTCAAGAATATGGATGGTATTAATCTGTATTTGTTTTTAACTATCGGACAAAAGAAGTCTGAAAAAACTGTCCCAAAAAAAAGATCGGAAAAAAAGTCTGGAAAAAAACCCAGAAAAAAAGTCTGAAAAATGTCGGACAAAAGAAGTCTGAAAAATGTCGGACAAAAGAAGTCTGAAAAATGTCGGACAAAAGAAGTCTGAAAAATTATGGATAAAAGAAATCTGAAAAATGTCGGACAAAAGAATTCTGAAAAATTTCGGACAAAAGAAGTCTGAAAAAACTGTCCGAAGAAAAAGATCTGAAAAAAAGCCCGAAAAAAAGTCTGAAAAATGTCGGACAAAAGAAGTCTGAAAAAACTGTCCGAAAAAAAAGATCGGAAAAAAAGTCTGGAAAAAAAACCCCGAAAAAAAGTCTGAAAAATGTCGGACAAAAGAAGTCTGAAAATTTCGGACAAAAGAAGTCTGAAAAAACTGTCCGAAAAAAAAGATCTGAAAAAAAGTCCGAAAAAAAGTCTGAAAAATGTCGGACAAAAGAAGTCTGAAAAAACTGTCTGGCTAGTTTGGATAGACACATTGAAGCGTGCTGCCACAATACACTCACAGTTGACTTCTCTACTCAGTTGGATATTTGTAACATCCATGTTTTTTTCTTCAAAATAATGCTTCTTTTCAAGAATTTATCTGGTATTGATCTGTAGTTGTTTTTAACTTTAAAAACAAATTATTGTCTTAACATACTTGAGCATTGTATCTCCCATGCCAGGTAAATATGAGTTGGATGCAACTCGCATTGCTCAACACACAGCTTCACAATGTACACCAGACACTGCTGCACAGCAACACTGCCACTTTTCTTGACATTTAAATTTAGTTTTCCATACATCATTTCGAATATTCATACATATCCTTTTATTTATTTCAGTGATGTCATCGTACTCTGATGTGATGTCTTCGTCCTATTATGTGATGTCATCATCCTTTGATGTGATGTCATCGTCTTTTGATGTGATGTTATCGTCCTTTGATGTGATGTCTTCGTTCTTTGATGTAATGTCATCGTCCTTTGATGTGATGTCATCGTCCTTTGATGTTTTCACAAATTCTGGAACATTAGGCTCGTTTGGATAGACACATTGAAGCGTGCTGCCACAATACACTCACAGTTGACTTCTCTACTCAGTTGGATATTTGTAACATACATATTTTTTTCTTCAAAATAATGCTTCTTTTCAAGAATATATCTGGTATTGATCTGTAGTTGTTTTTTACTTTAAAAATAATGTATTGTCATGAAATACTTGATCATTGTATCTCCCATGCCAGGTAAATATGAGTTGGATGCAACTCGCATTGCTCAACACAGCTTCACAATGTACACCAGACACTGCTGCACAGCAACACTGCTACTTTTCTGGACATTTAAATTTAGTTTTCCATACATCATTTTGAAAATTCATACATGCCGTTTCATGTATTACAGTGATATCATCATCCTTTAATGATATGTCATCGTCCTTTGATGTGATGACATCGTCCTTTGATGTGATGACATCGTCCTTTGATGTTTTCACACATTCTGGAACATTAGGCTTGTTTGGGTATACATTTGAAGCGTGCTGCTAAAATACACTCACAGTAGACAATCTTTACTCAGTTGGATATTTGTAACATACATATATTTTTCTTCAAAATAATGCTTATTTTCAAGAATATGGCTGGTATTAATCTGTATATCTTTATAGCTATAAAAAAATGATTTTCATAACATACTTGATCATTGTATCTCCCATGCCAGGTAAATATGAGTTGGATGCAACTGGCATTGCTCAACACACAGCTTCACAACGGTCAACAGACACTACTGCGAAGCAATACTGCCACTTTTCTGGGCATTTAAATTTTGTTTTCCATACGTCATTTTGAATATTCATACATATCCTTATAAGTATGACAGTGATGTCATCGTCTTTTGATGTTGTCACACATTCTGGAATATTAGGCTATTTTGGATAGACATATTGAAGCGTGCTGCCACAATACACTCACAGTTGACTTCTCTACTCAGTTGGATATTTGTAACATACATATTTTTTTCTTCAAAATAATGCTTCTTTTCAATAATATGGCTGGTATTAATCTGTATTTGTTTTTAACTTTAAAAAAAATGTATTGTCATGAAATACTTGATCATTGTATCTCCCATGCCAGGTAAATATGAGTTGGATGCAACTCGCATTGCTCAACACACAACATACACCAGACACTGCTGCACAGCAACACTGCCACTTTTCTGGACATTTAAATTTAGTTTTCCATTCATCATTTTGAACATTCATACATGCCTTTTCATGTATTACAGTGATGTCATCATCCTTTAATGATATGTCATCATCCTTTGATGTGATGACATCGTCCTTTGATGTGATGACATCGTCCTTTGATGTTTTCACACATTCTGGAACATTAGGCTAGTTTGGGTATACATTTGAAGCGTGATGCTAAAATACACTCACAGTAGACATATATCAGTTGGATATTTGTAACATACATATATTTTTTCTTCAAAATAATGCTTCTTTTCAAGAATATGGCTGGTATTGATCTGTATATCTTTATAACTATAAAAAAATGATTTTCATAACATACTTGATCATTGTATCTCCCATGGCAGGTAAATATGAGTTGAATGCAACTGGCATTACTCAACACACAGCTTCACAACGGTCACCAGACACTGCTGCGAAGCAATACTGCCACTTTTCTGGACATTTAAATTTTGTTTTCCATACGTCATTTTGAATATTCATACATATCCTTTTAAGTATTACAGTGATGTCATCGTCCTTTGATGTGATGTCATCGTCCTTTGATGTGATGTCATCGTCCTTTAATGTGATGTCATCGTCCTTTGATGTTGTCACACATTCTGGAACATTAGTCTATTTTGGATAGACACATTGAAGCGTGCTGCCACAATACACTCACAGTTGACTTCTCTACTCAGTTGGATATTTGTAACATCCATATTTTTTTCTTCAGAATAATGCTTCTTTTCAAGAATATATCTGGTATTGATCTGTAGTTGTTTTTTACTTTAAAAATAATGTATTGTCATGAAATACTTGATCATTGTATCTCCCATGCCAGGTACACAGGAGTTGGATGCAACTCGCACAACGGTCACCAGACACTGCTGCACAGCAATACTGCAACTTTTCTGGACATTTAAATGTAGTTTTCCATACATCATTTCGAATATTCATACATATATTCATCATGTATTACAGTGATGTCATCGTCCTTCGATTAGATGTCATCGTCCTTTGATGTGATGAAATCATCCTTAGATGTTTTCACACATTCTGGAACATTAGTCTAGTTTGGGTAGACATTTGAAGCGTGCTGCTAAAATACACTCACAGTTGACAATCTCTACTCAGTTGGATATTTGTATCATACATATTTTTTTCTTCAAAATAATGCTTCTTTTCAATAATATGGTTGGTATTAATCTGTATTTGTTTTTAACTTTAAAAAAAATGTATTGTCATGAAATACTTGATCATTGTATCTCCCATGCCAGGTAAATATGAGTTGGATGCAACTCGCATTGCTCAACACACAACATACACCAGACACTGCTGCACAGCAACACTGCCACTTTTCTGGACATTTAAATGTCGTTTTCCATACATCATTTCGAATATTCATAGATATCCTTTTATTTATTTCAGTGATGTCATCGTCCTCTGATGTGATGTCATCGTCCTTTGATGTGATGTCATCGTCCTTTGATGTGATGTCATCGTCCTTTGATGTGATGTCTTCGTCCTTCGATTAGATGTCATCGTCCTTTGATGTGATGAAATCATCCTTAGATGTTTTCACACATTCTGGAACATTAGTCTAGTTTGGGTAGACATTTGAAGCGTGCTGCTAAAATACACTCACAGTTGACAATCTCTACTCAGTTGGATATTTGTATCATACATATTTTTTTCTTCAAAATAATGCTTCTTTTCAATAATATGGTTGGTATTAATCTGTATTTGTTTTTAACTTTAAAAAAAAATGTATTGTCATGAAATACTTGATCATTGTATCTCCCATGCCAGGTAAATATGAGTTGGATGCAACTCGCATTGCTCAACACACAACATACACCAGACACTGCTGCACAGCAACACTGCCACTTTTCTGGACATTTAAATGTAGTTTTCCATACATCATTTCGAATATTCATAGATATCCTTTTATTTATTTCAGTGATGTCATCGTACTCTGATGTGATGTCATCATCCTTTCAAATCAAATCAAATCAATTTATTTTTGTATAGCGTCAAATCACAACAGAAGTTATCTCAAGATGCTTTATCTATAGAGCAGGTCCATGACCGTACACCAGAGTTTAGAGACCCAACAGAATCCACCAAGCGCACTGTGGCCAGGAAAAACTCCCCGATTACTGGGAAGAAACCTGGAGCAGAACCGGGCGCCGGGCGGGCGGCCATCTGCCGAGACCGGCTGGGGGGGATAGATAGATAGAGATAAGAGAGAGAGAGAGAGAGAGAGAGAGCGAGAGAGAGAGAGATAGAGAGAGAGATAGATAGAGAGAGAGAGATAGAGAAGCAGCCACAATAGCAGTCTAAGCAGCTGTAATAGCTAATACAAGTAGGACTGATAACAACAAAACCAACAGTGGTGGGATGGAAAAAGTGATAACAACTATCGGAAAGCCAGCACTGTCCAGCATCTCTCCTCAGTACGTCCATGTGTGTTGGTGTGGGACGTCCCTGCGATCGATGCCCGTTGCGTTGGTTCCTGCAGCATCAGCATGCTTGCTGGGAGCTCTTGATGTCTTTGGCAGTGATTGAGAAGTGTTATTCTCCAGGCTGCCACATTGTCACTAGGTGTTGGAAATCCCTCGTTAGCATTGGTAGTCCCCTCGTACAGACGTAGTTAATTAGGGATGGTAGCAGTTGGTGTCAAGCAGGCACCGACGCGGCAGCAGATGCAGCCACAGTACCGGAGACCACCAAGATCCAGGTGAAACCCCGCTCCAAGTGTACCCCTGCTCCAGGTATAACCTCGCTCCAGGTGTGATCCCGCTCCAGGTATGACCTCGCTCCAGGTGTGACCCCGCTCCACGGTTAGCTGTGAGATAAGGAGGCACAAGGACTCCCGGGAGGGAATGAAGTTAGTAACAACATGGACATGGGACATGAGTATATACAGAAGGAGAGGGGAGCTCAGTGTGTCATAGGAAGTCCCTTATGACAGTGTGTCATAGGAAGTCCCCCGGCAGTCTATGGCCTATAGCAGCTTAAGTATAAGCGTTATCAAGAGGAAAGTCTTTAGCCTACTCTTAAATGTAGAGACGGTGTCTGCCTCCCGGACTGAAACTGGGAGCTGGTTCCAGAGAAGAGGAGCTTGATAGCTGAAGGCTCTTGCTCCCATTCTACTTTGGAGACTCTAGGAACCTCAAGTAACCCTGCATTCTGTGAGCGCAGTGCTCTAGTGGGGTAGTAGGGTACTAGGAGCTCTTTAAGATATGATGGGGCCTGACCGTTTAGCGCTTTGTAGGTTAGGAGGACGATTTTAAAATCGATTCTGGATTTACAGGCAGCCAGTGCAGAGAAGCTAATACAGGCGTAATATGATCTCTTTTTCTAGTTCTAGTCAGTACACGTGCTGCAGAATTCTGGATCAACTGGAGAGTCTTAAGAGACTATTGGAGCAGCCTGATATAAGGAATTGCAGTAATCGAGTCTAGAGGTAACAAATGCATGGACTAATTTTTTCTGCATCATTTTGACACAGGATGTGCCTGATCTTCGCAATGTTACGTAGATGAAAGAAGGCAGTCCGTGAGGTTTGTTTTATGTGAGAGTTAAAGGGACATATCCTGGTCGAAGACAACTCCCAGATTCCTTACGGTGGTGCTGGAGGCCAGGGCAATGCCATCTAAAGTAACTATATCATTAGATAATTTGTTTCGGAGGTGCTCAGGGCCTAATACAATAACTTCAGTTTTGTCTGAGTTTAACATCAGGAAATTGCAGGTCATCCAGGTTTTTATGTCCTTAAGGCATGCTTGAAGTTTAGTTAACTGGTTGTTTCGTCTGGCTTGATTGATAGATATAATTGGGTATCATCTGCATAACAATGAAAGTTTATGGAGTGTTTTCTAATAACATTGCCTAAGGGAAGCATATATAAGGTAAATAGAATTGGTCCAAGTACAGAACCCTGTGGAACTCCGTGACTAACTTTGGCGTGCATGGAGGACTCATCGTTGACATGTACAAACTGAGATCGATCTGATAAATAGGACTTAAACCAACTTAGTGCAGTTCCTTTAATGCCAATTAAATGTTCCAGTCTTTGTAATAGGATGTGATGGTCAATGGTGTCGAAAGCAGCACTGAGATCTAGCAAGACAAGGACAGAGACAAGTCCTTTGTCCGATGCCATTAGAAGGTCATTTGTAATTTTCACTTAGTGCTGTCTCTGTGCTATGGTGCACTCTAAATCCTGACTGATAATCTTCGAATAATGATTGTTCTGTAGAAAGTCACACAGCTGACTGGCAACTACTTTCTCGAGTATTTTGGAGGTAAAGGGAAGGTTAGATAGGTCTATAATTGGCTAGGACCTCTGGATCAAGAGTGGGCTTTTTAAGAAGAGGTTTAATTACAGCTACTTTAAAGGGACTGTGGTACATAGCCTGTTTAGTAAAGACACATTGATCATATCCAGTAAAGAGGTGCTAACTAGAGGTAAAACTTCTTTAAGCAGTCTAGTTGGAATAGGGTCTAGGAGACAGGTAGATGGTTTTAGATGAAGAGATCAGTGAGGTTAATTTGTGGAGATCGATAGGAGAAAAAGCAGTCTAAATATATATCAGGTTGTACAGCTGTTTCTAAGGTTCCTAATTTTGAGGATAAGTTGGTGACCAGTTGACGGTAGGAGGTGAATTAATTTTGTCTCTAATAGTTATGATTTTATCATTAAAGAAACTCATGAAGTCACTACTACTGAGGGTTGTAGGAATACATGGCTCGGTAGAGCTGTGACTTTCTGTCAGCCTGGCTACAGTGCTGAATAGAAACCTAGGGTTCTTCTTATTTTTCTCTATAATGGCTGAGTAATGGGCTGCTCTGGCATCACAGAGAGCCTTCCTATATGTTTTTAAGACTATCTTGCCAGGACTAAATGAGATTCTTCCTGTTTGGTGGAACGCCATATCCTTTCCAGTTCCTCGATGCTTGCTTTAATTTGCGTGTTTTGAGGAGTTATACCATGGAGCTGACTTCCTTTGTTTTATTAACTTCTTTTTTAGAGGGGCAACAGAATCAAGTGTGACTCGCAGTGAGTCTGTAGCACTATCTACAAGATGATCAATTTGGGTAGGGCTAAAATTAACATACGAGTCCTCTGTTATATTGAGACATGGTATTGAATTTAATGCTGATGGAATCGCTTCCTTAAATTTAGCTACAACACTATCGGATAGACATCTAGTGTACACACTTTTATCTAATGGTGTATAGTCTAGTAATAAGAATTCAAAAGTGATTAAATAATGGTCTGATTAAAAGAGAGTTCTGTGGAAAAACAATTAAATGTTCAATTTCAACGCCATATGACATAACGAGGTCGAGGGTGTGGTTAAAGCGGTGAGTGGGTTTATGCACGTTCTGCAAGAAACCAATTGAATCTAATAAAGAGATAAACGCAGTACTGAGGCTATCATTATCAACGTCCACATGAATATTAAAATCACCTACTATAATGACTTTATCTGTTTTCAGGACTAAGCTTGATAGAAACTCTGAGAATTCAGATAGAAATTCAGAATATGGGCCTGGAGCGCGGTACACTATAACAAATAAAATTGGCTGTAGTGCTTTCCAGGTTGGGTGTGAAAGACTAAGAACAAGGCTTTCAAATGAGTTATAATTAGTTTAGTTTTAGGGTTTATTAATAGGCTTGAATCGAAGATGGCTGCAACTCCACCTCCTCGGCCGGTGTCCTCGAGGAATGTGAGTAATTAATATGACTCGGGGGAGTGGATTCGTTTAGGCTGACATATTCTTCCTGACACAGCCAGGTTTCAGTAAGACAAAATAAATCAATGTGATTATCTGATATTAAATCATTTACTAGTAGAGCTTTAGATGACAGAGATCTGATATTTAAGAGTCCACATTTTAATTCTCCTGTTTTGTTGCTTTATTGCAGTGCTAGTGTTAGATTTTATTAGATTATTATGTTTAGCTCCTCTTCTGTTTACTTTTGATTTAATTAATTTAGGTGGGGCAGACACAGTCTCAGTTAGGTTTGGGGTTAAGCTATGGGTGGGTAACTGCTCTCGAGTGGAAGCGCAGAGAAGTGTGTAAAACTGCAGCTCTGCGTCCTGGAATGACCTCTGGTTTGTCATGGATTTGTTCCACCAACAATCTTGGTCGATTTCTGGATAGAGAGCCGCACCATCCAAAGTAGGATGAATGCCGTCTCTCCTAATCAGACCAGGAATTCCCCAGAAAGGGTTCCAATTGTCAATGAAGCCCACATCGTTTGCTGGACACCACCACGACAAGCCAGCTTTGGAATGACTTCATTGCGGCTATACATGTCGTCACTGGTCAGGTTGGGGAGGGGACCAGAAAAACTACGGAGTCGGACATTGTTTTTTTGCGTATGCACACACCGATTGGACATTAACTTTAGTGACCTCCGATCGACGTAACCGTAGTGTCATTACCGCCGACGTGAATAACAATCTTACTGTATTTACGTTATCCTTAGCAAGCAGTTTCAGTTGATCTGTAGTTGTTTTAACTTTAAAAACAAATTATTGTCTTAACATTACTTGATCATTGTATCTCCCCATGCCAGGTAAAATAGAGTTTGGATGCAACTGGCATTGCTCAAAAACACACGCTTCACAAGGGTACACCAGACACTGCTGCACAAGCAACAAACTGCCCTTACTTTTCTTGACATTTAAATTTAGTTTTCCATACATCATTTCGAATATTCATACATATCCGTTAATTATTCAGTGAGGGAATCGTACTCTGATGTGATGTCTTCGTCCTAATGAAGTGAATGTCATCAAGCCTTTGATGGGATTGTCCATCGTCCTTATGATGTTTCCAAACCATTCTGGGAACATTAGGCGGCTAGTTTGGGTATAACATTTGAAATGCGTGCTGCGAAAAATAACACTCACAGTAGACAATCTTTACTCAGTTGGATATTTGGTACATACATATATTTCTTCACAAAATAATGGCTTGTCTTTCAAGAATATGGCCTGGTAGTGAATCTGTATAATCTTTAGAGCTATAAAAAAATTATTTTCATAACATACTTGAGCATTGTATCTCCCATGCCAGGTAATATGAGTTGGATGCACTGGCACATTGCTCAACACACAACAGCTTCACAAACGGTCACCAGACACTGCTGCTGCGAAGCAATACTGCCACTTTTCTGGACATTTAATTTTTGTTTTCCATAAGTCATTTTGAATATTCATACATATCTTTTAAGTATGACAGTGATGGTCATCGTCCTTTGATGTGATGACATCGTCCTTTGATGTTTTCACACATTCTGGAACATTAGGCTAGTTTGGATAGACACAATTGAAGCGTGCTGCCACAATACACTCACAGTTGACTTCTCTACTCAGTTGGATATTTGTAACATCCATATTTTTTCTTCAAAATAATGTTTTTTTTTAAGAATATATCTGGTATTGATCTGTAGGTTGTTTTTAACTTTAAAAAACAAATTATTGTCTTAACATACTTGATCATTGTATCTCCCATGCCAGGTAAAATGAGTTGGATGCAACTCGCATTGCTCAACACACAACATACACCAGACACTGCTGCACAGCAACACTGCCATTTTTCTGTACATTTAAATTTAGTTTTCCATACATCATTTCGAATATTCATACATATCCTTTATTTATTTCAGTGATGTCATCGTACTCTGATGTGATGTCTTCGTCCTTGATGTGATGTCATCGTCCTTTGATGTGATGTCATCGTCCTTTGATGTGATGTCATCGTCCTTTGATGTTTTCACACATTCTGGAACATTAGGCTAGTTTGGATAGACACATTGAGCGTGCTGCCACAATACACTCACAGTTGACTTCTCTACTCAGTTGGATATTTGTAACATACATATTTTTTCTTCAAAATAATGCTTCTTTTCAAGAATATGGATGGTATTAATCTGTATTTGTTTTTTACATTAAAAAAAATGTATTGTCATAAAATACTTGATCATTGTATCTCCCATGCCAGGTAAACAGGAGTTGGATGCAACTCGCACAACGGTCACCAGACACTGCTGCACAGCAATACTGCAACTTTCTGGACATTTAAATGTAGTTTTCCATACGTCAGAATATTCATACATATATTCATAATGTATTACAGTGATGTCATCGTCCTTCGATATAGATGTCATCGTCCTTTGATGTGATGAAATCATCCTTAGATTTTTTTCACACATTCTGGAACATTAGGCTAGTTTGGGTAGACATTTGAAGCGTGCTGCTAAAATACACTTACAGTTAACAATCTCTACTCAGTTGGATATTTGTAACATACATATTTTTTTACTCAAAATAATGTTTCTTTTCAATAATATGGCTGGTATTAATCTGTATTTGTTTTTAACTTTAAAAAAATGTATTGTCATGAAATACTTGATCATTGTATCTCCCATGCCAGGTAAAGATGAGTTGGATGCAACTCGCATTGCTCAACACACATACACCAGACACTGCTGCGAAGCAATACTGCCACTTTTCTGGACATTTAAATTTTGT